>NIUQ01000182.1:0-66062 GCA_002796945.1 Plectus sambesii | reverse complement strand
GCGACCGAATACTCGGCTTCACATATAATATACGTCTGTAGACCTTTTTTTGAGAATAGGTAATATGTTTAAATGTCGCATCGTTAAGCTTAACGAGAAATTTTCGGACGCAGGCTCCGCGTGGACCTCTGTAATTGCGGTTCCATTAGGGCAAATTGTATCCCGCCGCTAAGCGAGCCTATACGTCTTTAAAACCGTGGAACACAAGCAAAGAAGTAAAAAATTGCTCAGATATGGCTCTCGCTTGCGTGAGGTATGCTCATGACGCAATACCTCGAACAGCAGTAGAGTTATAGGTAAAATGTTTATTTGGAATTAAAGAGCGCTGCGATGTGTGAGGAATTTCACACATAAATGCGTCACTCGGACATTTGCCCACATGTGTGCCGCCCGCATCGATTGAGCCCAAGCGCCTCCATCAAGTTATTGCGCCGGCGAGCAACCGACAATAGACTTAGTTATAGCCTGACTGTAAACAACATGCACACGTCGGCGAATGATGTCCGAGTAAAACAAAGTTATGGAGCAGTCTGCAAGCAGCCGACTGCTGTATGACAGCAAAATTTGTCAATTTTTCGGCCGAGGGCGGCCCACGCATGTGCGCCACCCGAATGGACGCTCCTTTTATGAGAGGTCGCTCGAAAGATTGACTTTTGTTTGAAGCGAACTGGATTAAAGTCAGCGCGAGGAGGAGCATCGATTAAGATAAATCGCACGGCGACGACGCTCAATCGGCGGTCTCCGCTCCTCCAGCCACCTACCCACCAATCAACTCTCCGCTCACTATCGCCTTCGTCGATCGTTGAGCAACGCCCACGTTTACCCCCACGCGCTAATGCGCGCAATCATATATTGCATTCCTGACATCAGGACGGGTAGGCGCAGGCAGAGGGGGGTGACAATGGCGTCACTTTTTCGACTAAAGCGCCAAGGTGATTCATCCCAATTACGCAATGAATACCGACTGCACCGAGCAGGTAAATAAATAGGCCTGTAAATAAAGCTAATGTATGTTCAGTAATCGCCATTCTATACGCCTACTCTACCTCAAAATGCGGTGCGAAAAGAGCCTTGTTATTAACAAGAAGTACTCTATTGTTCAAAATCTTCCTGTTAAATCATAAAAATTACATATTCTTCTTCGTTTGAGCAGTATCATCTCGCTACGGAGCAGGGACAGCTATAAAACTTACACATACATTGCAAAATTGTAGTAGCATTGGACGCAGGCCAAAGTTTTAATGTCTCGAGATTCGTCAGAAATTCAAGAATATATCCGTTCAACCATCAAACCATGATCACAGATCGGCCGCTAAGGATAACTCCCAAAAGTTTAAGTTGAACTCATGCAAAAAAATTTCAAATTTTTGCACAGTATACCATTTACAACAAATCACCCTAGGAATTTTCTCGGTTGAAATGTTGGGGCGTCTGAATATTTTCCCCCTACACGTTCCAGCCGTCGCACTACTATATGCGCCGCAACAACTTGCCGATTGTTTTTTTCGAACGTTACCGAACGTCTTAAAAAGCGGCGCTAATTAACGTCTAGACAAGGTGACTGATTACATTAATGGGTTGGTTTGCTAAATGCCATCTCAGTTTCATAAAATGATCAGTCATGAACGCGAAAGGCTCAAGATTTAAATGTCATTCCTACGCCGATGATTAGAGATCGCTCTCGATGCATGTATGCGCACTTTCACCTGCACTAATTATAAGCCGCCTACTTCTTTTTCCCCCGGTTTTGAGACAAGAATATTAAGAGCCGTTTATTTAACAAGAAGATGCAATGTTTGATTCGACAAAGCGATATATAGTGCACGTGGCCAGGCGGGATACCTTCTCAAAGGTACAGCAAGTAAAACTTCAGCCGCTGAACTTTTTGAAACGTCTGCTACGAATGGAGCAGATTTTTTAGAAACTGAATCCCAAGCCGTAGCCCATATTGCTATGATCGTAGGCACATAGTCATCTTTGTCAATACCGCAACACCTAGTTCTATCGGAGACGCCTTCCCAATGCCTTAATACTAGAGAGTGCACCACCTGTCTAATTCATCGCCTTCCCCCGCCCTGGCATTCCTAACAAGGCGTGGCTTTCCTTGTGAGAAAAATCGAACAGCAGTCGTAGAGGGGTGTCTTTCGCTGATAATTCGCGCTTCTACCCCGCGCAATGCGCCCTAGAGGAGAATTGTCAAGGATGAAATGCGATCTGTCAAACGTTCCCAAAAGCATACCATAGAAGGAGTGGCGGCGTGAGGGAGCGCTACGGGCCTCTTGAGTGTCGTTGTTCAATCAAAAAGGCTAATAAACTTTGCTCCGCTTTCATCTGCCATATGCGAAACAAAGGGCTCTAGTAAAGCTCAGACAAAGACTGCTAATTTCTCGAACGGCAACAGCTAATGCACGATAAAATAGTATTTGATACCGGTCGGTTAGAAGAGAGGCCTGCACATCAATAATTCTGGTCATCTTTGACTAGTTACAGACTTTCTAATCGAACTAATGCAAAACTTTAAAAAGCCAAGCCATCAGTTGCCTAAAATTGGCCCAACTAGCGCTTTCAGTCTGTTTATCTTCAACGTTCACAACTTGTTAACGAAACCCTTTTTCTGCCTAACAAGAAAGCAAACGCAGCTTTATTGGATCGACGAGTGCTCTTGAATGTTCAGAGCGCGACGCGAGAAAGAGACCGCTAATTTACTCGTTGTCCGTTCATCAAGAAGAGGCTGAAGATATGCTATCGCACGACGCTGTAACTCATTAGTTAGTTTAGCGTCTAGCTCAATTACCCTACTGAACTTTCTAACCAGGACGCAGTCTTGCGTCGTTGTTCCACCGCTAGTTTATGAAAAGTAACTATGACGGCACATTCTTTGTACGGTATAATAAGCAAGATGAATAGCTGGGTAAGCTCCCTGGCCAGAGATCCGAATAAGCAGAAGAAGGAAATAAAACACGCAGCAATGATTGAATTTTAGCTGCTGGTTCTTTTTGTACAGCGTGCGTCACGACTAGACGACGCCTACATCAATCAACGATACCGGCCGTAATTACCATACTGATTTCGATTGAATTCGTAAGAAGAGTACTTACCAACTCAGCTGTTTTGGAAATAGGTCGCCATAGAACAGGAGCAAATGGCAGCGCACAGACAGAATATTCGATTGCGCCAATCCAACCTGCCCAATTCGTCCGCTTATCCTCTTTGCTTGCGGATAAATCAACTACCAATGTATATGATGGCATCGAACTTTTTAAAATTCTTTCTCTAAGGCTTGTAATTAGGTGAGCAAGATCTTGAGTAAAAGACCACCGTTGTGTAAAAAAATAATAAACAGTGTTATACAGCAAAAACTTCAAAAATACCCACTTCAAAAATGGTGGGAGTGTTTCGCGTCGCTCAAATTTCATTTTTGATATTAGAGATGAGATGGAGTAATAATTTCTCTAAGCCCTCCCCCCACCATCAAATTCAGCGATTACCTGATCTAATTTGGTCGCCATATTCTGATACTTTCCAAAGTGAACAATACGGGTACACGCTTGTGATAGGATTCGCGGTAGATGCAGCGCCAGTGCAACCATCTCTAGAAGACCATGAAGCAAATGAACGAAGCGAACGACTCGTTTTATGAGATCATTTAGCAGAATTTTTACGATGCAGCCAGCATCTCGTGGGTGTAGAGTGCAGCCCGCTGATTCTATCCAATAGCAATCGGCAGCCGCAGAGCAATCGACGTAGAGTGATTACGTAGATTTGTTTGTGGCTACTGGAGGTGAATGGTTGGATGGCGAAGCAATGAAAACAACAGAGCGCAGCTCGGAAATGGTACACACGCGAGCCTACACGAAAACAGCAGTGTGATTACAAAAATAGGTGTGAAGCATGATCGAAAAAGTTTCAATGATTAAGAAGGGAAAGACACACTCAGTTTGGTTCCGGTAAATGCTGGAATGGGGTGGTATTTGCGCACGCAAAGAGCAGAAAATAGCTCTCCCATTTTAAATCTATTTTTGATATAACTTCCGTCTGGTTTGCGCTCTCCGGTCTGCTCAAGGTGGAAAGAGAGAACAATTTGTAAAGGGAAACAAATGAGCTTCTTATTTAAATAGTAAACATGTCTGGTAGTTCACTCGAAAGCTCCGTTCCACTTCGCGACCGCAATTGTCGATTTCCATTTCGCCGCAGACAAACAGCGCGCATCCGCTCGCCCTCGGAATGCGCGCCCTCCGTATAAACGAAATTCCCTTTTCCGCCCTTGACATTCGGTGTATTCCGTCTCGGACGTAAGTAATCAATTCCATTTGGGCGTATAGGAGCGGGGGCCTTTCGCTTAAGTGAGCAGCTCATTTGAGTAATTTCTTTGCTGCGCTCGCGCGTCCGCCTCCCACCTCCCTCCTCGCCATCACTACTCTCGATAATAGGTCTCGCGTACGTTATACCTTAAGATGCAAGCGTTCCACGCCCCCACTTCTTCATCAAAACTAGCTTAAGTTGATTCGCAATTGGCTTTCGTTGGCTATAGTCGACGAAATTGAAGAGAAATTTACCGATTCGTTCGGTTCAGGCGGCTCCGACGCAAGTTGAATCATAATGAGAAGACAAAAATAGACTGTTCAAAGCGATCCTTATAGGCTAAAGCCAAAGGAAATGAACTCGTCAATGACATGAACAAGAGGGATACCCCAGCCATCCGAATGGAAAAAATATTTAGGCGTCAGTGAAGAAAGAATGAAATCAGGGCATCAAATAACGTGGATATAAAATATGTTATTAGTTGCCCGCTTAATCGCCCAATACATTTTATGTGCGCGGAAAAAGAAAGCGAGAATAAAAATTGTCCACATCAAGCACATTTGAAGTATTAATGTTTTGTGTGAGATGCGTCACCCAGTTAATTTGCGTCGCATTCTAAATATAGCTTGAAAAGGCTCCGCACCATTAGCTCACCAAAACGACGCCAAATATCAATTCTATTTTTAGTAAAAAATGGGCCCACTTTATAAAATCCACTTTTTTTCGCATTTGGTGGAGGCAAACAATATTGTAGCATAACTCATGATCTGAGTGCGTTTGCAAACAATAAAGTTAAACAACAGTGAAACATCTGAAATAGTAGTACGTGGAAATAACTTTGCCGAAGACGGGGAGGGGGCGGACTGACATGCGGAAATTTCCTCAGCAACTGACGGCGATTTAATGAGTACTCGAGAAGCTTGACAACAGCACCAGTAATTCTAGTCGCATTTCAGCGCCATAAAGCAGAGTCGCCTTTTTTCACATCTCCTGAATCGAACCGAATTCTGCGGAGGATGTATGTCAATACAATACTGATTGATGTCAATTGGCGCGCACATTAATGATATCATACTTTCCTTCTCAGTAATTATCCGTTACCGCCCGCGTCACATTTTCTATTCTTTTTTTCTAACTTTAAAGCTAATAAACTGATGAATTAGATCGAATGGATTGAAGTTGATAAATTAGATTGTGCAAAAAACTACAACTTGCATTCTTGAACTTTTTTCCTGAGACGAGCAACAATTGCTCATCCTTAAAAAAAAGCTAGTGACCGATCTGGGAGTTGAGGAAGTTAAATTAAAATTTCAATATGAATTGAGAACATATTCATGGAATCCCTGATGACATAATCTTATTGATCTTTCTATATTGGTCTCATGGGTGGTATATTTTCGCTGGCACGAATCCCTACGGGAAATCCTAAAGGGGAAAGGGTGGGAACGCCTGCCATTGTTCAAACGTCAATGTGGCCATGGTGGACGGGGTAGACCGCATACTTGTCACTTAGCGCAGAAAAATTTGTTATTAATAATGAAAAAGTAGGATTATAAGGTCATAAAGGGGTGTAAAACCCCCTAGCAACTGAATTATTTCCGTCTTTGTCCTCTACTTACTTGAATATTTGTATTAATGATCTCTCTACATTGAGCAATAGCCCTAACCGGAAAATTTCAAATTTATACTGGCAGGAATGAAACTTTAAAAGGTGTACTGGAAATTGCTGACTTGCCGCCAAGCTTAATCCGGTTTAAATGTACGTCCACGGCTGAGGTGGGCGATGCGCTGTTGTGACTGTGGGCATTCACGAGCAGAGAGAATTATCGCATATTTCAACTTGATTATCATATGGTCGAGATGACATTCGTCATTACTGCTCTATGATTATAATTGGTGGTTGGTTACAGAGTGGGACGCAGTTCCGCCTGTCTGCTGTCGTAGATCGTCAATTGAAAATGAACAGACCGAAAAAAATGCGCCGAGAGGGGTTGGCTGGCAAGACAAGCCCCGGCCAATAATTCTCTTTTGCTACGTCTTTCGACGACTCAGCCATCTGGAAAATTTGATCAGCGAACTTGAAAACAACCATTAAATGGCTGATACAACCATGCTTCGTATATAGGCGTTGGCATTGTTACGAAAATAAGAGTACAAGAAAATTTTGCAGACGATCTCAGAGGTCTGTGTTCAATCCATCAGTTGAAATGTTGTGGTTGATATTATATTCTAAGGCCTTCAAAAAAGTAACACTATAGACTAAAAAGCAAAATGAAATTTCCTACAGTCGAACAGCAATGCCCCACATGAAAATGATGCAAAGATCGGTTTCTCGTACGGAGAATGCAATAAGCCACCATTCATAGTTGCAAGCAGCCGACTTTGCTGATAAATGCAACGTGGATTGCGCGGCAAGCCTCATTTCGCCCAACGCTTTACTTCGCATTATGCCTTCATTCATCCCTGTGTACTTATCATAAATTCCGCCCGAATCATTCAAAAAGGACGACGATTCATAGCAATCGACAATTCTATTGCCTTTGGTATAGCCACAGAGGTGCACAATAAAGAATGGGTACGAAATGTAAGTAACACGTAAAAACTAGCGTCCACATTTCATATTTCGTTTTATTGAACTATTTTCTGCTTAGTGCGATCCGTGGGGATTCAACGTAATACTTTTCGAATTATTCTACATTGCGTTGATATTGTTATGCTTTTATAGCTCACTGTCCGTGCTACCGCTGGCTTAGTGGAGCTTTCAGCGCGAACATGCTTCGATCGGGCAGAGGACACAATTAGAAAGAGTAATAAGAAAGAGAGAAACGAAGTCCGCTCGTAACTGATCCGAGTCTTGTGAAGTGATCAAAAAATAAGATAACATAAGCGAACAGTCCAAAGACAGCGTGTTTACAATGTCTCCTTACGTATCCAGCGATTTTTGCATCTTAAAGATATTTAATTCGTAGAAAGAGAGGGTCGACCTTTGCCTGCGTGGACCCTTGTGCCACGTTGTAGAGCGATAAGATCAAAAGGTCGCCAGCGCAAACGAGTGGGGAATGTACATATTATCGCGGACGCATCAGGACTCTCTTTCCTCAGCGCATCGCGTTGGCGACCTTATTTTCTGTGTCACTCGTTTAAATGGACAGTCACAGTGAGCAAGCGTTTATTAACGGTAAGTACTTATTAATTAATTCGCTGTTTAACTATTAAAATAGTCTTAATTTTAAGTGTATGTGTCTTTGATATATATATGTACATTTGATGGCGCTGTAAGAGGCCGCGCTGCTTTCAAGTACTTAAAGACTTTCTATTAGCTCCGAGATGAGCGTTGTCTTGAAAAATTGATTATTACGATTGAAATGGTGGGGCGATAAAAGGCAAATTCTTGTTAGTATTGTAGTTTTATTCGAATTTCAGAACTGCTCTCTATAAAGAACTGAATCAGCAACTAAATTTGCATGCCTCCCATGCATAGACATTCTCAGGATATGAAGTGTCAACCATAGAAATTAATTTTAGTATTCATATATATGTTTTGCATAAAAAGTTTTGGTTCTTTCGCCTAAGAGTTTTTCTTAAGAGTTGACATTGCCTCGAGAAAGTATAGATATTCATTAGGTTTTAGGGTTATCAAGAAATGCAATAACCTATTTTTACAATGTATGAGATATATATACTATTGCAAAGCGATGAATAATTAATGCTTAGTGATGAGATGGCAAAAAATATCATACACCGCCACGAACGCCGCCTTTTAGGTTCTCCGGTAAACGGATCCGCTTCACAGAGCTCAACAAAGGATGTTGGAGTGGGCGATGACGAAGCGGCCGTTCCCTCTCCGCAACAGCAATACAGTTTCACCTTTCCAATCTACCACGCGTGCGCGCACTCGGGCAATGGAAGGAATCGCTACGTTGTTCAAGAACAGCGTGCCTCAGCCGATGGCCTTGTGCCGCAGGTAAACAGATTGATTACTTTTCTTGACAGAGAGGGAAGCCTGAGGAGAACATGGGTATCATTGGGTTTCTCTGAATATAGTCCCAGGGAAGTGTTTGTATTCTAGCTAATCTCGCGTTTGCACTTTAGCATCATATTAAGTAGAGGGCCGTATACTTGGGAAATAAAATTAGTTTTTATTGATATTCTTCTTGGTATGATCGAATGCAGAAGACATTAGAGTAGTAATATGTAAAATGAAGCTTAATAAAACGTCGGCAACTTCAGTATGAGAACAGCTCGGAAACATCCTACAATATGGATTTAGAGATATTGGAGAAGGGTAGATTATCCACGTTATGAGCACCACTCTGATCTCAGTCGTGACCGACGCTCGCGGTCAATCTTTAAGCGGTTATTTAAGGTGAAAATGGATCCGCCTGAGGATGGCCTGGAAACAGTGCTGCAGCTGACAGTGGCCATCCGACCACGAGGAATGAGCAACGAGCAGCTCAAGTATCACCTGCAATCCTGCGGCATTAAGGCAGATCGGCTTATTCCTGCTGGCTCGGTAGAAGCAGCTATGGAACAAGCATTAGAGGTCAGCAAAACTTGCACAGTACCCCCAAAATTCACAATACAAAAGCGTAGGGTACTGCGGATACCATACGGCGGTTGCTCTTGAGTCGTTTTAGGCCCTGCCTCTATCTTTTGACTAGATTAGACATTCTTCTAACATTCATATTCGTTTCGTATTTGTTTAATTGTTCTTACACATTATCTAGCTGCTATAATCATACCCTTGACGACGAGAGCCGATATTTTGAATATGTGGACATGCTTTTAAAATTAATACTGTTCATAATGTAACAAGAAACATAGGGTGAAATCTGTTACAGCCGATAAAGTGGACAGATTCTGATGATGACATTCTTCTGTTCTATTCTATACTGGACTACATTTTTAGCAACAACCATCTGAAGATAGCGTCACTTTCATGGGAGAGAGACGGCAACAGCAACAACATGTCGAGCCAATCGGCAATAGTAGCGAACCGATCGTGTGGGTTGAAGAAGAGGAGTTTGAACCACAGATGGATCGACGGCAGCCGCAGACGACAGTCGAGGAATCTTCGCATTCATTTCGATTGGAAAATCCGGCTGAGATCAGTTTGGATGACATTGACGAACGGCAGGTCAATCGTTTTGGCAAGCCGATGGTCTATCACGCGAAGAAGCGTGGACGAGGTTTTGCAGTTTGCTGTTGTAAATAACCTACGAGAGGGATGCAAACGGGATATAGGTGGGCGCTTAATCCAGATGCACTAATACTAAAACTTTGCAAACAATGCGAGGGATGTAGTTACTCGAAGTCAACCGACTATTGGATATGCTCTATAGTATCAAGGATTTCAACTAAAGTGATAAGATGATATGAAACTTCTTGACTTTTTCCCAGATACAAGTATTAAAAACTAAGGGTAGTAGCAGGCCTCATTATTACCGTTTTGACAAACAACAGTATTCTGTAATGTCCGCAATCATCACAATTCGGGCCCTCTTAATAATGCTCAATTTAGGTCGTCCGCCAAAACTTCGGCTACCAGAACACTACTCAGACTCGGAAGACAGCGAGGACAATGACCGCCATCACCGATCGAGCATTTTAGCGGATCGCTCTTCTTCATCTCGTGGATACAAAAATCCCAATGTTCGAGGTTAGGGTACAACTTGTTTGCTTATTTCAGTTAAACACTAATCATCGACAAAAAATAACGCGAACAGTTGCAACTTTAGATGACAGAAAGCAAAAAGTAGATTAGGAAGCTAATATTTTGATGGCAGGCGGAATAGACAGTCTACGCTGTCTCTTTCGCGATACTTTTGAAAAGAATTGTATTTTTGTCCGGCCGCTCTGTCAGTCTCAGAGAAGCAGCCAAAGATAACGTGATCGAAGCCCGTAAAATATCGCAGATCGAAATTCATAAGTCGTCGTCCTACTGTCATTTTTCAGAAATGCGCAAGGGTGCTCCACGGTTTCACCAGGCGCTGTCCGAATGTCGGAAGCAATTTCAGGCGCGAGCAGCATATGATGACAAACTGAAAGTGGGCTGTCACAAATGTCACGCCAAGCTCATGTTCAAAGTGAGTTTGACCTGCAACGTTTCCGATGAACAGACAGGAAAAGGCCTGTGCGTATCCTTGTACATATGAAAGCGCTATTTGATTATGATTTAGGGCAGAGGTGGACAAAATTACAAGCCGTCGCTGCGGGTAGGAGAGTTTGTCGGCTGAGGAGGGGTGGCGCCGTGTGGTTGCTAGCGGTGTTAAAAATAAACAGACTCGTCTCATAAAGACATCTAATCATCGACTTGCTACGGCGCTCATTATATTACAGCAGACGATATATCGAAGCGCTGATTAGCCGTCGGTTTAAGCTTGACTGTATTGCATGTACTAGTTTTGAATTATTTTAGGGCTCAAGTATGCTGCAGCACATTTACAAGCACGCACCTGAAAAGCTCTTCCCTTGTCCGGAATGCAACTTCTCCGGCCTCTTTTCATTCATGGTAATATCGCTCTCTCGTTCAGTCTATATAAAAATTAAAAATATCACACTGCCTACTCTCCTGGCAGTTTTTTGCAATCGTCTAATTTTTAAGTACACCTGTACACTGTGTTAGCGCAACTAATTCTTGATGTATAAATAAAGATACGGTAGGATGGGATTTTAATGAATGATAAATAATTCAGCTTAGTTACAAACATATTTTAACGCGGTCAGTGTGATATAAGGCGTAAATACATCCTCAATCGTATCAAAAATTATCCGGAGCGATAGTAGTTCACTAAGTCTCTCGAGTTCATTGCTGCAAAGGGCTAATTATAGCTTTAAAAACATATTCTTTAGGATAGTACAAGGTTATTTTCTGTAAGAACAACGAAATAGAGCGCTTATCCAACGTTTCTGCTCTTTAAAGGTGATTCAACACATCCGCGAGAAGCATCCTCAGTCGGATCCGTACAAGTTTCACGATCTGCGTCCGCGCTACGACGACATCTTAGCTGATTTGGTTCATGAATGCTATTCGTAACATAAACTACAAACGCCACTCTGCAATGCCTCGACCCGGCAAGTCTACCATTTCCTATGCGGCACGCGCGCACAAATGTGCTCGTTCGTTAAAATGACTGTACACAAACATTTTCCGCAACGTGATTTTTAGCTACCGTTCTTGTTCAAAAGTTACTTTTTTATCACAGCAACTGTTCTTTTTCAATACGTAGTGAGAGCATTTTCCTCTTTGCAAATGAAAACACTAGAATAAATATCTTCAAGTAAATCTAGAGATCTGTTTCACTGTGAACTTTTATTAATTGCGAAACTTCTACCATACATTGATTGTAAACTGATTTCAGGCGTGTCTATTTATACGCACAGTGAAGAACTGTGCAAACTGCGCAAAGTACCTGACTACGACGCAAGGTTGACACCGTAATTATTCATGCATTACTGCCCTTCCAATTATGTTTTTCACACTAAAACTTTGCTTCTTAAAACTTGCAATTCTGCTTGAGAGTCGGAGTAAATGAATTAACTTTGGCAACATTCAGAGTGCGTAACTCGCATAGACAGATTTCCATCATCAATAAGCTCTTTGGGGCCTATTTCGCGCAACTATTGTAGTTTTGCGCTTATGCTCAGCTCTTGTGGCGGGTAGTAAAATGTTTAGTAAGCTCGGTAAGGCGGTCACTTCGACTAAGTTCGACTGTTAACTTGAATTTTCGTTTACCAATGAAAACTTTGACTCTGCCGAATGCTATCGAATTTCATGTCGTTCTAGAGCATTCGCGCGTTAAACTTTGGCCTGCTGCGATCAACCATTTGCGACTAAAAATGTTCTCAAACAGTTTGCATCTTAAAGATAAATAAAGAACACTACAATTGTTTTGTAACTGAAAGGAAACGTTCTCGAATCGTTTGCATCTCAAGACACTGTTACTCTAAGGAAAACCTGGGAGACTGTATTCATCGAAGAAAAAAATTCTGAAAGATGTTAACCTCTCAGAAACAATTCATAAGCGATTAGAGAAGGGCCGATGAATTTAAATTGGCGCCGCTGCCTGAAGCACCGAGCAAACTATGCTAATAAGCAGGTTGGTGTGAAGTGTCGTCGGACAGTTGTACCCGAATCTCTAGCTTAGAATATTTGATATCAAAATTAATAATAATTCAAGCTGAGATCGATGCGTCTTAGTCATTTAAACGGGAGCAGACTAATATTTATCTCTTAATCCGCCGTCATTCCTTACAATCAGGCATGCACAACAATTAGGCACGGCATTCGAAACGGTGAAGGTCACAGAACGATTCGTTTCAAAGACTGTTCAGAGAAACAGAAGAAGACACTCGGAAAGGCATCGGTGTGGACCGAACAACTCTCAAGCATGAGCAGAAACTTAAGATAAATGCAGCATTAACTACAATTTCGCGGGTTTGCTGAAGCACTCTCTCAGTCGTTGCGCATTCAAAGTACGTAGTAGCTATTATTACGCTGGCTGAGTGCGATTGCACTAGTTAGCAGTGTCGAACACTTTTGCCTTGTTTCAAATATGAATTAAAATGTCAAATGGACAGCTTTTTTCTCTTCTCAACACAACGCAACAAACAAAGCATTATTTTTCGCGATGAACGCGACAAGAAAGCGCGAGTTCAAACAAAGAGTCGAGAGAAGGCATTAAAACTTTGTTGGTAAATGTCACCAGTTCATAGCGCTAGTACTGCAAGCAATTTTGCGAAAACTGGTAGTTCAAAAGGAAAAGCTAAATGCGTTCTCTCGCCTGTGTTTGACATGAAAGTCCGAGCGGACGTCACAGTGACCATAAATACCGTATCAATTAGCCCAGGGCGACACTAATTTTATTAGTTGTATCTGACATGCTTCTCATCATGAGAGACGTCGTTGGGGTGGTATGAAAGAGGCAACTGATTCTTCAGTTCTTCCTTTGACATTTCCCACAAAGTCGCGACGACAGTGCTGCCGATAATGTCGCCGGCGTTGCGAGCCAACAGGCGGAGCACGACGACACCATCGCTGCGGACAAGATTGTTGGCAAAACGCTCGAACACCGCATGATCCTCAGTTGTTTCGATGCGTATATGCTGCAATGTTGACAATTATTATTGACAGATTGGCTGCTACCAGTGCTGGAACGATGTAAACAAAGTGCACAGTCACAGATGCGTGTGGCGTAATTCACGGATAAGTTGGGTAGCCCGTATGATTTTGAGAATTATTTTTGAGAAAGCTAGATGCCTCAGGCCGCATATACACCACTATTATTTTCAATAAAATATTGTATGTTTCCGTGCGCACTAATCGCAAAATGCCTTACATAGCTGTCCTCAAAACGAGCACAAACACAGGTTTTAATTTGTGTTACATATTTTTCGACAACCTTACGAATGTGCAAAATTTTGATCTCATCGCGAGCTACGTTAGTTGCTAATTGATACCGGGATTTCTCGAAAATAAGCCCCGAGCTTATTTACGAGAAATAGCATTTTCGAGCCTCAACATTTTCCTCTAAAATACGCCCGGGGCTTATTTTCGAGAAATGCAGAAATTGCAGTATTTTGCCCCCGATTCGTTAAAATTTTCACACGCGATCATCATCACTATTACGCAGTAGCTGCAATCCATCAATACGTTTGTGTTGTGCCAATAGGGATACGAATTCAACATTTATTGTGCAAAAATCGCGATTTGCACTGTGAAATAACATGCACATTTAATTAAGCCCCGGGCGTATTTTCGAGAAAAGGCGGCAAAAGTGGTATGTTTTTGACGCGGTCGGAATAATTTTTGACCGGAAAATAAGCCCGGGGGGTATTTTCGAGAAGGCTTTCGAAAATACGCCCGGGAGGGGCTTATTTTCGGGTCGGCTTATTTTCGAGAAAACCCGGTACCAATATGCCACTACTTTTTATTTTAAAATATAAATTTGGTTTCACCTGTAATTGAACCTGCGATTGCAGCATTTACTGCTGAATTTTCAATCTCAGAAGAAAAATTTTCAAGTCAAATTGCTGTTCATATAAGGTAGTACTTGCATATTAGGCAAGTTACGTTTTTGTTTTGAGAGCCTCTAGCACTAAATATGGAAAATGATTATAAGCTCGCATGACGGCGCTTTGGCAGAGCAGTTCTGCAGGGGCGATATGGTAACAGTGTGCATTCTCTTTGCATTTTGTCAGGAAATGCGCTATTTTGAAATTAAAAAGTTTCTTTTTCTGTGAATAAACCATGAATTTAAATGCACATTCAACATGCTCTACCCTCAAGGAGTGGCCACGCAAATAACGCTGTTAGGGACATTCTGGTTCGATCGGGGTCCGTTACGTTCTGCAACGGTAGCGCATAAATGAATATCATTACATGTGCGTTGAGCATGCGCAGAAGGAATTCCTTGCGCAGCGAGCTGACGGAGCTGGAGACGAGCCAATAGATAAAGTTCAGGATGGTGACGATGGTAACGACGAGGAACCACCACCACAAGAACAAGTAGACCTTTTCGTTGAACAAGTTGAGCACAAGCACGCATTGCACAGACCAGCGGTGAAGGTTGCCGAGCTGGCGAACCTGAAGAAAACGTTTGAGCCGAATATACGTGGGAAAATAAAGAGATGGACACCAATCAGAGCCTACAGGTATAAGCTGGTTATTTGGGAGATGCGTACCGCCGGGTCCGGATTCTATATACTTAAGCCGAATACGTTTGTTGCATCAAAATTTAAGCGGGTCACCGAGCAAATCAGTGTGTGACATTGATCTTGAGAGTAGGGCAGAAGGAGGAGGGCGAAAAATTTTGAGTTTCTCTTGGATACAAAGAAGAAGGCTCAGTCCGCAACAAAAATCGTACTCCAACTGATATTTACCAACGCTCGCTTCTGCGTAGTTTTATAGTTGAACACTGAGCAGCTAATTATGAATAATTCACAGACTATTCATCTTTCACAGTAGCAGAATTACCGGCGCCGTTATTTGCGCAGGTATAGCATTATGAGATTTCTTATGTGAACGATAAAATTACGTTTCGGTCTCGCAACAACCACAAGGTTCATGCGGTAAACTCAGCCAGTAGCGAGGAAAACTTGACCTTTTTGCTTTCTTTCTTTAATTTTCAATTTGGCCTACAACAATATATGAGCAGTCTGACTCGGCGCAATGATATTTCTTTGGGCACTTTGCACAAATGAGACAATTGTGCGTGTCACGAGTTCGGACGAGTGTAAAGATTATGCACCACGCCTAGCCCTCTTTATTTGCATTAAATTAGGTGGAATCGTCACTCGTTGTAAACTGAAAAATATAAATCTTATAAACTAATCCGAAGCACTTTTATAAGAGTGTTTTACTCGAGCCGTCAGTGCCAAAGCTTAGTTTTGACAATGATGTAAATGATTCTTGAATATAACGTCGTCAGTTCGCTACCGTACCTGAAAATCGCACATGGTGACGCGGGGGAAGTGACCGGTGTTGAACCAGTCTCGACCGGCGACCAAATCGCTGAGAATCTCCGCTCCCCAGTACTTGTATTGAGTGCCCAGGAAGGCGTTGAGCAGGACGAATTGCAGGATGCAGTTGATGATGAACAATAGTTTTACGATCAAGTATGTTATCGTGATGTACGCGCCCACCAAACCGGATGTCCATCTAAAAAATGTTAAAATTGATTTTAATGTTAGTTGAGATTTGGATTTATTTATAATTTATAATCCTTGTTTTGAAAAAATAATTGGGAACGCTTCTCACTAATTCAAGACGGTTAAAGTTATGTAGAAGAGGAGCTGCTATGAGCCCCATGCTTATGATTTTCAATCCGTTTATAGTATACTAACAGCTTTCCATTATTGGAACTTGCCGCTAATTTAACAGCTTTTCAGATTGTAGCAATTACTTAATTTGCTCTTTTGCGATGCATTGATAATATTTGCTCAGTTTGGTGATAATTTTAAACGTATTGGGAGGGGTCGGCTTGTAGCATCAGCCTGATAGTAAATCTCATGGTCTAATCAGCAGACAGGTTTAAAACCCATTATCAGTAGCAGGCAGTTGAAAAACGGTCCCCAACCTGCGTGTCTGACCGTCTGATCGTCTAGCTAGCTGGTTGCAGGCTTGATAACAAGTTCAAAATTAGACTAAGCGCACGTGCGGCTCGATTGGTGGGCTGTAAATTTTTTAGGTTTAATAAACGGCATAGCGTCCTATTTATGATATGATAAGAAGTAGAGGCTGATGAGCAAGATAGCGCATCAACGCCAAGTTTAAGCTCATGATCAAAGAGCCTTAGAACTGCATGCTCGAGCCAATGTCAACACCAACAGGTCTCTAAAGTTACGCAAATTAGTTTTTGTAGTACAAAGGCAGGTGTGAGCCAATAGAGCTTCGCTTGCTCGATAGGCCATTTGATATAACATTAACTAATGCTTCAATCTCAGAATAGCAACAAAGCGAACGTATTAAGTAAGAAACATTCAAGGTGCACACGAACAAATGTTTCAATCGACCAAAGAGTGCTACTAGAACCAAAATTGGTCAGTTAAAGTTGTGTTTCACGGCAAATGAAAAGTAGTCTATGAAGAGTGCAACAATGTGAAGAAAGCGCAGTATAATGGAAAACATTCGACAGCAATCCCAAAGGACATCGGATCGATTTCCACCTTAGAAAATGACTTTTTACGCAAGTTCATCGATAAATTGAAATCATTCAATAGACTTTCAGACGGTTGCTAAAACACTCGAGTAAATGAGAAAACTGAAAGTCTAGCTTCCCTTTAAGCTGGGAATAAATATTATCATCTAAATGAATTCATGGATAGCTAAAGAGAAGCAACTCGCCTTGCAATCCAGGCAAATGGATTACTGCTGGTTGATAAGCTGTCAGTTTCGCTCAGCAGCAAACCTGCCTTCAGATGTCGGGCAATCATGTCAGTAGTCTTCTTCAGTGATTCAGCTTTCAAGCCGTTATCGGCCGGATTGCTGGCCATTGTAATAATCGCTCGCACCTCAATGCCTGCATCATGGAACATTACAATTATAATTATAATTGTAGTCTCGGTAATACTGATGGCAGTATTTTCCGATGAAGGTGCTAGTAAAAGAACGCGACAAAAATGATGCTGTGCTAAAACAAAATTCGTCTCAAGCAGATTTAGAGGCTATGATTTGAGAGAATGAATATTCTTGAAAGACTTCAATAAGTGATATTAAAATTTCTATCCTTTGACATATTTTGTCCAGTAATAGACCCATTTGTCCTTTATCAATGAAATTGAATTAGACACACACTTCTTGATCAATTATTTCTGAACACTTGAGCACTGAAAAACTGAAACTAACCGGAGAGCCAGTTGAGCATACGCCAGATGATGTGAGGAATGCTGAACATCAACGCTTGCAGAGCTAGCACGAAGGGAACCCACTAAATTACACTTAATCAGACCTTTTACAATACTTGCTGGAGAATTATAAGATAGTTGAAAGCAACCTCTAACTGGTTCGCGGTGGTTCAAAAATTTCATATCTTTCAAAAAGTTGCTTGGAAACTCCAAAAGATTTAATGCGAAGCACGCGCCAATGTCGGTCATTTTTTTGTCTCATTTAAGGCAATACCACTCGCAAATCTATCTTGTCTCAGCTCTAAACGCGCAAACGGTTATTTCGCAGGAAACGAACATTTTGGCCTAATAAAACATCATAAATGCGAAATATTCAAATTTTTAGTTAAAAGACGTCAATTGTTACACAAGTCATAAAATAATCATCAACCGCGGGTCCCCTTTATGTTGCAAAAAATTGCAGCAACTTTACTCCCTCTAGTACTGACCTGATAGTAACTGAGCTGGCGTTCTTCGCGAGCGCTGTGGTCATTGGGAAGCTCGTCATGCATTGCCACCCAGTAAGTGTTTTCAACGAGACAGTAGTTTTCCACATATTCTTCCCATCCATCTTTAAACTGCGCTGGCACCCAGCACTGCACCGCATCACCCATAATATAAGTCTGCAAAAAAGTTCAAATTTAGATTCTGAGAGAATTATTTGTTGATTGTCGATGTCATAATATCATTCAAGATCTGTTCATTGGGCCGGTTTCATAATCGTTTCCTAAAGTTAAGCAATTCATAGCGATACTCAGCGCTATGCTTCATAATGGACTTAAGTAATGCATAACTTAAGAATGACTTAGAAAAAGATTATGGAACCGGCCCATTGTTTCCGAAACAATGAATAACGAATTAAGCTAGCGTAATTAAAAGTTGAATACTTTAAAACTGTAAGAAACAAGCTTGTGTACAAAAGTTTTACACGCACCACAGTTGAAATAAAATTTCTCGCTAACTATGACTACGATTTCCTGAAGTTTATAGTTGTAAGTTAACAGTACAATTTTACAGCTTAGCGCATGCAATCCGCTCATCCTTAGCCGACTTGCTATTTGTACGAATATTTTGAATCAGGTCAGTTTTCGCGTTGCTCATTTCAGTCTCGCCTTTCATCGCTGCTTCACATTTAGTTTTTGTTGATCTGACTCGTCTATGTCCCTCTTTTCTTCAAAAATTGCGCCAAACCACAATCAATAGATTATTTGAGCTACTTTAAGCAAATGGCAGGTTGACCTGAATGTATGCAGTCGATAATTAGAGTTGAAATTTCGTTTTGTATGTGTCGGAGTGAACTTTAAAAAACGATCGAAGGAAACGAAGAATAACAAGATCAAAGTATTCTCATGCTACCATGGTGCAATAATTTGAGATTGATGTATAAATGTGTCTTGATTTCCCGCTCTTGGTATTGTGTCAAAATTCTAATGGCATCTTTAAATACGGCAACATTTAGGGACCTGGAAATCGTAAGTTCTTCATTTCATTCCCAGCTCATCTGCAGCCTCTTTCGACATAGAAAAAGCGAAATATGAACTCATGGCCACGAATGCATATATTTAGGCCAGTGTATAATTTGATTAGGTTTCTCCTTCAGCAGAGCGGAGAGAGCTGAAACGCCACGCGAGGCTTTCATCTGTTCCATGTCTCAGCCCCCGAGCGCGGCGTTATATGTACACGATTCAGTCACTTGTATCATAGACGGCACCAGCTCGCGCGCTCTGAGCTCGCCGTCCTTCAGTTTTTCGTTTTCCGCGCGAGATAAACATCGTCAGGCAGACATCACCCATGCCTATTTCGTTTTTTCGTCAGACAACATTTAAACAAATCTCCTGCTCATAATCAAGTGACCGCTGCGCCGCGATAATGTCTGCGCAAGAATGCCATCATCTGACCTTTACGCAAACGCGACCGCAAGCAAGTGTTCAAAAAAGGATCTGATATAAGGATGGGAAGATAATTGAACGCTATAAAATCACATTTTTAGTCTTCTCTTTTTGCGCCTATACAAATTTTAGCTCTTTCACAAAAACTATTCGCTATATTCGAATCAGGTATCGGCAGTCTGTCTCAGACACTATCCCAACATTTAGTATACTCAGCTTGCATTTTCATTGCTCAATTCCTCTTTCTTAGTTCATAAATAGTTCAACATTCAATATTTGTTCCTCAATTCTCAAAACTTTCTGTTTCATAATATCAAAATATGCACAAGGCTGTCGTTTCAGCGTGGACGACTGTAAACAAGTCTGCATTCCAGCCCCTACCCATCAGTACCGCTAACACACCTGTTGAAAACAAGTCCACACAACCGGATGCACTTGTAACGTGTCATCGTTTCCTCTTCCCCCCTCCTCCCTCTCAATAGAGTAACCGCACATTCACCGATAGGAATCATAATTATCAAATTATGATGATTTATAAATAAAATTTCCACACGAGTTCATAAAACAGATCATACCTTGGCAGAGAGCGTCAAGGCGGCGGCGAGCAAGATGTAGCCGGTGACTCGGTAGTTAAGACGATCGACGAAGTCTTCTTCATAGCGCGGCTTGCTGATTGAGGTCAAATAGCCGGATAGTTTATCCATGGTTGGTTTTGGTCGTGCTAGCCGGACGCCGCCGGTTATTGGTGGAGCTTTTCAAGGAACGGCGTGCACTCCTAGGCACCGCTGAAATATTTAATCAACTTTAACAACGCATTTCCATTTCGCCGTCTCGCAACATTCGCACGATCATTTTTGCTCTACTCTTGTTGATATAAAAGTGAGCAAATCTAAGAAGAACCTAAGTAGAACGATATTGTCTTCCTGTCTGCCTTCCAACCGACGTAGAGGCTAAGCATGTGACACTATTTTACAGTTTGCCAAATGTCAAGAGGCCGTTTGGGCGATCAAGAGGCAGGCTGGTGGACAGTGTTCTCGCGTGGGAGCCTATAGAAGAACACGATAGTTGTTCGCGATGGAAGAGCATAACTTAAGATATAGGCGCCTTAAAAGATGACACCGTCGAGCATTCTATGATTCAAGCAGTACAATCAAGGTGAGGTTGGCTGATGAATCGTATCCGACGCCAACGCACTTTGCGGGTGGATCGTTATCAACACCTATGGAATGAACAAAATACATCAAGTCATATGATGTCGGCATTTCTTGACGCGCTTGTATATCACAATATCTCGTAGCGAACTTATTTCAAGACAAAACTAAGAAACCTATTTAGCTTAATGCGAGTTGGTGTATGATAAAAAGCTTGTCTAGTTATGTATACTTCAATAGGGTGATATATTTTTTTGCTCTCTTTACGACTGAACTTTGAATTATTTACATCCAGAATAAAGCCACCGTTTGCTTCCGATTTAAGCGTTCCCCAAGAGGCTTTCCTTTCTAATAATAAAAGGTGTTTCTCCCTTTTAATTAGATCAATCTTTCATAAAGGATCTGCGGCGAAAAGTTGTAAATGTTGGATTCTAACTTGCCACTTGATCTTAATCTAGTTAAGGTAGCCGCTAGTATGAACAATCGACAAAATCGGCTGAGAAGGTCTTATGAGAGTAATGAGAATCCCAAATTTCTACTTTTAATATTACTTCTTCTCATGAGAGTTGTTTTCATAATTGTAAGAACCAAATTAAACTTGATCTAATGCCAGACCAAAAAACTGAATAGAACGGAGCCCCAAAACTATTAAAGATGCGATGATAATTTACTACTATGAAATATTCGTTGCCGCTATGGCTGCCGCTGGCTAAAGGGTAGATTTTCAATCTATCAATGCGTGAGAAAGGTTTAGCCAATCTCGCTTGATCAAAATAGGCACGACATATTTTAAATAGAAGGCCAGGATGCCCTTGTATAATATCTGTTAGTATATTAGTACATTTCATTACTAATTATCCTACCTAATCGTACAGTGATAGAGTCAAATAGAAAGGGTTGCATTAGTCTGAGCAACAGTATTAGTTGTGTTACTGAAAGACTTTCGTGTAGACATTGACAGGAACAGTAAGAAGTAGTAACACTATAGCTGGCATATAAAATCTTGTTAAATTTCGCGCGACTACTTAGATGGTCATTATCACGATGAGAGTTTTAGATGACAGGTCAATACTAGATTATTTTTCAGTTAATAGCAAGCATTTAGTGCAAATCTTCAAAAATAGTTGCCTATGCGACAATTTCGCCCTATTTTGTAGTTCTTGTAATCTTGAGGCTGACCGAAAGAGTACCCAAATTAGAGAAGTTATTTGGCCGTAAGCTGTTTATCTTTGGAGAATAAGATGCTTGGTATGTTACGATTTCTTTATTTGGGTGTAGAAACTCCTATTGTTATAAAGCCTGCCGTACGTACTGCAAGTGACTCTAATGATATTCTGGTGGTAATAGGCAATCGTTACGGGAAGTGATCGCTTTACTGCTAACGCTATTAGAATTTTTCTGAATATTGGCATCTCTAATTTCGAGGCATCGATAGAGATACCGTGAAATGTCCATATAACACGCGCCAAAAAACGCGGTAGGTTCGCGCGGCTCAGGCTGTCATAAATCTAAGAAATAAACGTGAAACATTTACAGCTAGTCTCTTTAGTTAGGAAGAAACTGGCAGCTGACTAGCCACATCGCGACTATCAGCAAGATGACCTACAGTAAATTTTCGGAAAGCCTAAATTGCAGCCGTAGTCATATGATAGAGATGTCTGCCTAGTTGAAGCAGACTGCGGGCAAGGGCGCGGTGCGCCTTTCGAGTCGATTAGCGATTGGAGTCCGATCAAGCGCTGGCTGACCGATCAAGCGCACCGTCGAAAGACCACAGCGCGAGCGAGCGAAGAGAGATAAGGCGCCGATCGCTAGAGGCCGCCGAAAGCGACCTTCACATTATCGCCTATATGCTATCGTGGTGTGCAGCGCTCGTCCGCGCAGTGGCGGACGCCTGCTTAGGTTGATTAGTGCGACTGTATCGAACGCGAGAGAGAGAGAGTGAGTAGCAGCGCTTAGTAGTACCGAAGACGTCGAGATAAGGACAAATAAGTATGGCAGGAGGCAAACGGTTGACCGTCTCCTATCGGTCGTTAGTCGGCTGCCGACTTTTGCCCGACGCTCTGTCTGATTATCGCGCGCGATTGGAAGGCACGCGCAACAGTGCAGCCGTCAACTTTGCTCCTGCACCTGCTATACTTGTGCAATCTGACAATGGATCGCCGTTATATCGTATGCTTTAGTTAAAGTTGTACTTAGGGAATATACTTTAACAGTGTGTTTAGTTCGACTTTAGTGTGAGATATGAAGCCGGCTTTACAGTTACTTCAAAATGTTTCTACCTGTAACCAATAGTTATTGTTGAGAAAGGAAATGAATCAAACAACTTGTTAGGTTGCTTGAGACACTTAATCAATTATAACGGTTAACTGATTGTTGGTGAAACCGATACTGAATTCATATTCTAATTTCCATCACGGTATTAGTAAACTGTATCAAATAGAGTAACTAGCACTGTTGTATATAATATAGCAGCTAATACAATAGCTCTTTCTTCCTAGCGCGAGTTAAATGGTGAGAAGAACCGGTAGAATAATTGGTGCTCACCACAAAATTACCTTAAATTGTTTCCTCTAGATGATACAAACGTTTTTCCATCATGCGAACGCTCAAGTATGATTAACTTTCATCGCATTTTCAATTGGGGAGGTCGCTTAAAATTTTATTCTTGGCGACAGTTCCGCCGATAAAGGGAATTATCAAAATTTCAAAGGAGCCTTTTCATAGCTCTGTTTTGAACCTGCGCAACCTGAGGCAGTTTCAAAAGCTGGGGGTGGCACTACTACCCTACCGGTCCTCAATACTCTGGTCTTTCTTTTAATACCAATAATTCAAAACACAGAATTTTATTCCTATCAAACAAAAATAAAAATGAGAGAAGATTTCAAAGTAAAATATTGGGAGGTGAAAATAATAGTATGCGTAGTATAATATCGCACGGGGTAGGGGTTTGTAACGTGTGCAGGTAAGAAAAGGTGGAAGCCGAAGGCGCTGCGAATTGAATCACAATGCGCAATTCATTCGTGCGCCACTATACCTGACCAGCCCTTTAGCGTTTTCGTTTTGGATAGCGGTCAGCATACAAAGATGGGTCATATAGCTTCGTCGCTTTAGCTAAGAGGAAGATACAACCAACGTATCATCGATAAGTGGAAATTTTTGTAACTTCACGTATCATAGTTAGGCTATATCTGATTATGTGATAAGAATTACCTAGTTCAACATTTTAACACACTTTGAAATGACGATTAATGAAAATTAGGATCGATCGCCCAACCCAAAACAATGCTTCAAATAGACAGCTATAATCGTATGCTTTGTACTAACTACATTGCTGTTTTGTTTGTGTCTATCCTAAACATAGGTTAATTATTGTTGGAGCGTTTCATGCATCAATCCTTATGAACATGATGATCAGTTCAGCTAACTCGAATAGATACTCTAAGAAGATGATGATGTCAAGGCGCTCTAGTCTCGCGCGTGGGCGGCCGGCTTTTTTTGTTTCTGGACCAGTTTTTGAAGCGTGAATCACGTCTACTGTTAACAAATTCCTGCGCGTAGCATGTAGCATAGCTTTGCACACTCTATCTTTTTCTACCTGCGAATAACTTTGTGTTCAATATTAACACTGCGTGTTGACATTCTCCTCTGTGTCCTTTGATGGCATACTTGTTGCTTAGGCTAATGTCGCGGGTTCGATTTTCGCAGATGGCGGCATTTTTGCGTGGTTCTTTACACTGCATAGCAAACCATTTCAGTTCGTCTGTTGCGTCGCGTCTGATCGACCCGCCACGGATCACCATGTTAGCCAAGTTGGGTGACTTCTGGGGAAAGTTGAAACCGCAGTATGATGATGACGTCATAGATCGTTTGAACTACATCTACACAAATTTCATCATTCTTGCGTTCGCTATCACTATCGCGGCTAAGCAGTTTGTCGGCGAGCCGCTTCAATGCTGGGTACCTGCTCAGTTCAAAGTGAGTAACTTTCCACTTTTATAGACCTAGAAAATATATTTGACATGCTGGCTGGGCTCCAATAGTCAATGAAAATCGCAGAATATGCCGCTTTTAATCTGTCTCATACAATTTCTCTTCTCACTGATTCGAGTTTTCTTGCTAATGCCTTAATTCTCAACTCCCTCCAGAAGATCGAATAGCTGCTAAACGTTAAAAATCCCACATCCCCTAATTCACAGATACTGTTGCTTGACAGATTGGAAAATTCTTTGAACCAGACTTAACCTAGACCAGAGGTGGGCGTGAATCTGCGCCTGTGGGGTAGGTATCACCCTGCCCAGAGCTTAGCCTTCTCTCTCCAGCGCCAAGCAAAAGCCCCCCTCCCTCTGGCTTACGTAAAGGAACGTTGCTGGCATGAGCAACTTGCAGGGTGGATGGGAGCAGTATGTGGAGAACTACTGCTTTGTGGAGAATACCTACTGGCTGAGCATGGACGATGCTATTCCGAGCGTTCATCAGCACCGTGAAGATCGCGAACTCCAGTACTATCAGTGGGTACCATTCGTGCTCGCTCTTCAAGCACTACTCTTCTACCTGCCGCGCATGGTTTGGAACCTGCTCAACTTCCATACTGGTACGAAATCTCTCGCTCATAAATGATTGCATCTGAAGAGCGTGGGCAAATTTAAAGCCTTTTTAAGGCTGCACACGTTGTGAATGTCAGGGGGCCGGTTGGTTTGGAATTACATACGATTAAGGTTGATAACAAGTTAATTGTTTGCGCATGAGAAAGCAAATTTCTCTAGTTTGTTAACTAATTAATACGATTGTGTTTTTAACTGTTTCAGGTTTGAACATTACCGCGCTGATTCAGACAGCGATGATAACCAAGAAAGATGGAGATAAGAAGATCTTGAAGGGAGATGACATCGAGGCGTCTAACATCGCGAAACACTTCCGCGCCGCCGTGGATTACGGACGAGACGGTGCCAATCGAGGCAACGCGATTTGTAAGCGTCATCTTCAGCCAGATTTAAAGAAAAAATAATTAGCTATTTGCGTGAAACTTTCAGTGAACTTTTTAAAGCATCACATTTTTGCGCGCTATTTGCATATCGATTGACACAGCTATCAAGTATCAAACAAAATTCTAAGCCTTATGCGCAGTCGCAATAAGTTCCATAAAAAGAGAACCAAGCTGGATAATTACTTGGTTTGGAATCAGCTGGCGATATTAATTAATGTTAATTATTACTACTGTTACTCTTATTACTGTCAACAATTTGACAAAATATCGGCAATATTAATATATAATACTATTACAATAAACGTAACATGTCAATGAAACGAAAATTTTCATATTTAAATGAAATAGTGAGTATTATTGGAAATATGCATGTGCTGCGATTGCAACCTTAATGAGACGTGTCAAATTGGCTATCTGAGAAAAAATGGAGACGCTTCGTTAATCGCTATAGGTTGTACAGTTGGATTGACTGATACCTTTTCAGCACGCGCGATGAGCAAAGGCTGGGGCGTTTACGTGACGATTCTGTATCTTGTGGTGAAGTTGCTGTTCATCGTCAACGTTATCCTTCAGTTTGTCATCCTCAACCACTTCCTCGGCCCACAGTACAGCTGGTGGGGCTATGACATCCTGCGCGATCTGGCCAACGGACGAGAATGGGAACAGAGCGGTCACTTTCCACGAGTCAGTCTGACATTATGCTTACCGCGTGCTTACCTTGCCAGTTGTCGTCAGATCCTTCCCGATTGTGGGAAGCAATCATGAGAACCGATTACGCTTTATTCTTCAACGTCCCGGTATACAGTAGGACCTTAAAATAATGGCAAATTGGCTACATTTTCATAAAAGTTACTTGAGACAAGGCCGAGAGAGGCGCGCCCTTTCCCACGTGCATTCAAAGTTTTTGCGCCTGTTCTGCCAACGTATATAGCTTATCGAGGCAAATCAAATTACTTGACTTTCATCTTTTAAATGACCGAGAAATTTCCTGCCGTTAGGATGACAGGATTACATAGGCAGTTGGAGCAATTAAAATAGAGAAGCAGAGTATTTCTTGCTTCGCGTTTATTTCTTGGAGACATTAGTTGAAATGGCCTACGCAAAATTATTCTGTCTCCTACTTCGCCTTTCTTTAGTCCTTAAAGTGACTCTGCTGAATATACAGGTTTTCTATCATCTTTCCTAATAAATAAGCTTCATTTGAATGAGACCTACATCCCGCCAAGCTGCCATCGTTAATTAGTTTCAATTAAGGATCACATCACAATTAAACGGCTACCTACTTCGAGGAACCCACAGCATAGAAAAACCGACTTTGGGGCGGGCGAGTAGGTAATGAAATGTATCTCCACGTGGGGTTCATATTAATAGCGCTATCATTGAAGCTGAAGCGCAACATATGATTGAATGATTCATGTTTTGTAGGTGACCATGTGCGATGTGACAGTGAGAGAATTAGGAAATGTGCATACATGGTCGATCCAGTGCGTGCTCATGATCAACATGTTCAATGAGAAGATCTACTTGTTCCTCTGGTGGTGGTTCCTTGCCGTTGCTGTGCTGACCATTATCAACTTCTTCTACTGGCTCGTTATCTCATTTGTGCCCGCCTTCTCACACGATTTTGTCAACCGCTACTTGCAGGTATGCACTGATTTCAAAAATTCCACTATGTATTGTTATTTCAACCAATGTGACAGTATTAATTTCACGAAAAACAGCAATTACGAAATTCAATTACAACTCAATAACATGCGACAGCTGACGCTCCTTTTCTGTTTGTATCCAGACTTTTTCTGCTTCTCTTTTTCCAAGCATTCGATACTTTTTTGTTGACGTTGTGAGAATCCAGCAGAACCAGTTTAGTATTTATTACTAAGGTTGGGACTAAGAGTTAGAAAAGCGAGATTTTAAGCTCAAATATAATTCATATCTGCTTTTATGACTAATACTGAATTTTAAATGACATTTGCACCACGCTATAGAAATATTATTTCAGTACAAAGGCATCAAGCTTGGTTCGCGCAGAGGTCTGGAGAGCTTTGTCAATGATTCGCTGCACAAAGATGGCATTACCGTACTGCGCCTGATTAGCGATAACTGTGGCGATCTGGTCACAGCTGAGATTGTCCACCACCTTTGGAACATAAAGCAAGGCAACACTAACAATGCAGCAAAGGCTCCAAGCGGGCTCAGTAACCTCGATGGTGAAAAGGTCCGTCTCGTCGACAGCGACACCTCGCATGACAAATCTGGCGATGGCGAGTTTCACGAGCGAGAATAATTGATTGCATTTGTAAAGGGCCAGATCATAGTGAAATGCTCAAGAATCCGTATTGGTTGACCGTTGATTCTTCAAGCGACCAAGTCCAGGATTATAAATTTTGTTCTCGTGCTAAAGAAATTTCTGCATCTTTATATCGCATCCCAGAGCCGTTTGTCTCCAGTATGGTCTGGCCCTGAGTGTACACAGGTTCATTTTATAATGTTCCTTGTAATTTGGCTACCACTGTTCAACAACGCAACCTAAATTTTCAGACTTTGAGGTAGGACACATCACTATGAGTGAATTCGTCCCATCCAAGCACTAATCAATTAGTTGTTCTCTGGGTTTGGGTTTGTGCTTCAGCGAAATAAATTGAATTCAATAAAATATTTGAAGTTGATTATGCAAGTTTTCCCGTTCAAACACGGATAGTTAATTTTCCCTTAGTGTTAGCGCTCATCTTTCCTTGATAACACAATTCTGCATTATTTCTGACAAAACTTCATTTTTTGAAATTTACGTATGTTGACTACTGGATTTTTTCAGTTAATAGCTAAACACAGGCTAAGTATTCAGTGCACCAAGAATAGTTTATTTCCCACTAATTATAATTGACTTATTTGCTCATATATTAATGCATCTTATCAAAAAAGCTTAATAAAAATCGGTTAGATTTTTAAAAAAAAGAGCTGCCAAGTTATTAGGATCAGACGTATAAATGAAAGCCTGCGCTGTTTTTTCGTATCCAGAGGCGAGCGGTGGCAAAGTCATTCAAAAGGATTAAGAAACGCATCCACTGAAACACTAATTGAGTGATATGATGAACACTAATCGGTTCATTCATTATCTCGTAAAGCAGAAAAGGTTTGCAAACAGAGCATAACTTAAAATATTTGGGAGGCGGACTTGTAGCTGCAACAGTACTGCGGCAAAAGCTGTCTCATTGCGATTAAGACTCTTTTTGTTGACGTTTGAATCTGTTTTGCTCGCCTACTATAACCATATGTTATGTATTTTCAAAGAATTCTTCTCTGCCGCTCGTCTCTGGTTTTTTATACTTTCCATGCTGTTTTGATGCGCCATTTGTTTTATGTCCACTTATTCGTTGCATTGCTCAATGTTTCCCGTGGTTGTTGGTCGTAGTGTGACGCAGATGACATTTTATTGAGAGCTCTTGCGCTGTGATGGTGAGCAAAAATTAGTGCCTTGTACTGCTGGAGATATGCACACATTTAGTAATTATTCCGCGATCGATGCCTTAGTGACTGCTATAATCGCCGTCGTTCAGAATTCGCGATCAGCTTGTCATGTTATGTGTGCCTGTTAAAGTGAGATACCGTGCTGGGAATGAAGTTATTTAGAAAGTATGGGCTGCATGAGTTTGTTAAAAAATTTGTTGAACTCAGTGGTAAAGCAGTGCAAAACAGATGCCCTTGGGTGAATTGTTCGACTTTTGGCCGGTCAAAATATTGTTGAAATTTTGCAGCAAAATATTATTTTGTGCACCCAAACAAGCTCTAGCGTTAATTGAAACTGCATGAAAGATCAAGAGAACACAGTTTCGCTACAAACTACGAACGGTAATCTCAAAGGCGTTCACTTTGGCTCTAAATGGTTGCGAGGCATGCATATTTCTAATTGATTAATTTCTTACGCAATATTGTATATTTTGAGCAAGAGTTACTATGCATCTGATTTACCACACTTTCAACATTCTATAACCACTGTTTGCCATATTTTTACTAATAATCGCTTTCATCCAATTTCTGCAATGCAGTCTCCAGATATATACTCAAGGACTTTGGTAGACCATTTCAATTTCGTTATGCACCTCGAGCCGGAAGTAAAAGTCACACCAAACATTAAAGAATATAATTACCGGTGTGCAAAGAAAAATGGGGCCGCAACGAGAGTGAATGAAAGCTGCTATCAATGTTGAAACTGTGATCGAATTTCTGCCTCTGTCCTGAGACGAAAATCTAAAAGTGACTGAAGAAATCAACATCAGATCAGCAACGCACTAGTCAACTCTACTTCATCGCTGACGCGCCGTAAGAAAAATGTGTTTGTGCGGAAGTGTTTCGGCATCATTTTTAAGGAAAAAATCCTCGTTTGCTGCAAAATATTGAATATCGAATAATGACTCTGCACATACCCTTTGTAATTCGGAGAGCTGCCAGCAGAGGTTGCAGAAATTCGTTGATGGAAAAAACTGTGTGGCTTAGCGGCTTCGAATGACGTCCTGTCAAGAGCAATGCAAACACAACCCACGTGACGATTAATCATAATTGTGCGCTTCTGAGAGCGTAGGGGGCTGACGATGCGATGCCATCGGATGAAACCGTAGAACGCTGCATCCTTCCGATGATTCGGCGTGCTTTGTTTGCTTTGTCGCAGGTGCAGGAATGAGCGAGGGCGATGAAGCGGCACAGCGCCATCATGTTTTCAAGCACTGTTATATTACTGGATAGCTTTTATGATCACTTGACAGTGGTAGGCAGTGGTCGTATTGAATTACTTGTCATCATGCTAATTCATTGATGAAATATTATCCGACCTCACTCTGGCATTTAATACGTATTTTCGCTCATATTTTGTATTAAAATGGTGTCATGCAACTTCCGAAATGTGACATACCAGTAGAGGTGTGCGCAAAAGGGCTGACGGGGTGTACCTCCATCTCTGGAAGAACGGCCCTGTAACTTGAGCTTGTGGATCAGCTCAGTTAGCTCTAGAGTCGAATATGCGACTTACTATATTGTAGATGTGTAACTATTTCGATTCCGCGGTTGTTTTTTTATGAAGCAGAATTGTGTTTTTACACAACAAAATTGCTCTCCTGGAAACCGAAATTGTACGGTAATGGGGGGACATTTTCGAGAATCGAATTTCAAATTATAATGTAAGACAGGGCTATTTTGGAAACCGGTAAGAAGTTGTATGAAAAGGAGACGCTTTTTGAGAATCAGAATCGACGGAGTCCGTTCCAGTTCACAAAACCTTACGATCAAGAATTTAATCTTGTCTAATCTCTTTTTGATAGACTATGCATCTTTTTTTCGTAGTATACCCTGCGAATCATAAAATGCGTATAATACTACTTATAGTCATGCGTATGCTTAAAGTTTATTCGATCATCTAAGCGCGCTCATCGCCAAATGTGTTGAATATGATTAGATTAGTTTTGATTTTTACACCGTAAAAGGGACGGTATTGGTAAACGTACATTTAATCGTCCAACAAATTTTATGCAAAGCTCTGAAGGTGTATAGTGTATTCGACGCTTTAAAACGAAGCTTATACTTTAATTGAAATTAACAGCGTAAACTGAGTGTCAGCTATAGGATATGATAGTAAACGACGAAGAACAGTTAGTGTAAGCGTTTTTATTTGAGATAACTTGTGATGAATGTTTGCAGCAGTACTGTGGCATACCTTCAAGTACCGTCATTAAAAAATGCCGTCTTATTCTGCAACCTTCAAGGGAATATATTTGCTTACTATTATTCCCTCTCTTCTGATTTTCGTCGAAGCGCAGCAGCAGTCATTGGTATTTCGATCGTGCAGTGATGTGGCCACCCGAGGTGTTGGCTACAACTACATCAAGTACTCGGGCTCTGTGGGAAGCGTCTGGGCGCGTCCATTCAGTCTCTCCCCATCTAGCACTACCAGTGGTGTGATATTTAATCAGACTGTGGCACAACTACCGCAAGTTCCTTCACCAATCGCTGGTCAACTGACAGTTCCCCTACTCATTCGACAGAATTTTACGGAAGATAAATGGTAGGTTAAACAGTCACATTCGCATATTTTATTGTTTAGCTATATTTCTAACCCTGATTTAATTAGTATTGTTCAACGCTTTTAAATATTACTGTTCATTTTTTATTCCTGGCATATTGTTAAATTTTTAAATAATGATATATTATACGATTTAAATGCTGATTTCACTGTTATAAACAGGCAGAAGGCGATTAAGATAGCTATGGATCACTTATCGATTCCGTAGTCCGCAGCTTGTCTCAGTTCGGCCCAGAATTAAGAGCATAAACTGTCATTTGACTAATGATTGGGATCCAATCTTCTAGGTATTTGGTGTGCGCTCAAGCGAACAATACGGACTGTTCGAAGTGCGATGTCGTCTTTCGCCAGAACTGCCAAAATCCCTCTTTCGGTCGATCTTTTATTGATTTCACAGTGACGAAGAACAATCCAGGTTACGATCGGGTGGGCATCACTGTTATTTGGCAAAGCGCTAGAGGCGTACTGATTCCGTTCGACTATATTGTACAGGTGAGAAATCCGAAAAAATTGGGGAAATTCTTTGAAATGTTAAACTGGACTAAATAATTTAAATAACTACTACCCTCACACATAAAATATCTGATATGAATATATGTTCGACGCCTTTGGGGCTTTTAAACTAAAAGCAACTACTGTACTCGTACAATGTTTAAAGGAACACTTTGAGCTACTTCATTGCTGCTCTTCTTGGACGTGAACTATGTGTCTGACCAATTTTTAAATGAGGTCACATTTTTGCTAACCTGCTGGAATTTGATCGTGCTGGTGCACTGATCGCTAACTTTCTCATAAAATCACGAAAAACATCACACTTCTGCCAAATGTTGAGGTGAAAGAGAAATATTTCGTTTCTCATATTGATCTCTCAAAAAGATAAATTACTCTTAAAGTAAAATATTTAGCGTAAATTTTTCTGTTTATGCAATAATGCATCCCTGATTCAGGTTGAAGTCAAATGGTCGCCCTTCTTTTGCGCGAACCAACCTTTTTACTCTTCCCTCTCAGTCACCGGCCTTCAATGCGGCCGGCCATCTACGTCAAGAGCGTATTCTGTCAAATACGGCGATCCCTTCGCCCTCAGCGGAATGACATTCGATCAGATTGCTGAATCAGTCGCGACCATGTTCACTGTCTCAATCACCGTTGAGCTGCAAATCGGAGATACAGTCCGTCGACTTTATCCTGGCACCAACATTCAGGTTAGCATTTGCTTGACATCAAACTGAAATTGAAAAGATTTCAACAGTCGAGCGTAGAATTCGAGAGAGGTTAGCTTGGCGCTCATTCGCAGCCACAAGACTTACTTATTTGAACAGAGGAATTATGTGCGACCTGGGGTTCTCTTTCGTGATACTATTAAAAAATGATAACTAAATAATCGAGCCTCATTCTTGCACTACCCTCAACCTGCGTGTCGTTCACGCACAATGATCGCGCAGTGATGACTGCGCAGAATTGAGACTCAATTCAAAACCGCGTTATGAACCTGATTCTTGCGTGGGTGCAGCTTGTCGACTGATCATCATGCCTTCTAAGTTCTTAAATTATGCATTAAAAACTCCTCAAATTCCTGAAGTATGTTCAAAGACCAAGACAATTTTAATTCCTCCGATCGGATCTCTTACTGTAATTCAAATACCAACACTTTGAAGATGAAGATCAAAAAAGTGAAATCAAAGTAAACAAAGTGCTTCAACAGTTGAAAACCTATCATTTTGTGATTCTGCGTGCTTAAAACGTCGCGAATTGATTATCGCTCACAGTGAGAAGTGGTACGTCGACACGAAAAGTGAGCTCACTTATGCCAACTACGGCATTCGGTCAGAAGTCTGCTAAATGTTCGAAATACCGCGTGTTTGCGCGCAACTCTTTCAACAATTGTTAGCGCCTAAAAAGAGTGAAGCATTTTTCGTTGCAGGACTCTTATGTAATAAGTTTGCCTCAAACGAGCTTCGCGCGCTACGCCAACAACCAACAAGTACTGCCGCTGCTCATTCCCTTCGAAAACACCGATACAGACTTCGACGCTTTGCGCACTTGCACGCAGATCGACCAAAACGTCGAAAAGGCCAACGGTACTACAACCACCATTACTCCAGCGCCACAGCAGTCGGCGCATCGATTTAATGTGAATAACGTGCTTGTCCAAGTTGGCATTATTGCTTTTATGTATCACAAGCTACAATTGTGAAGAATTTCTTTCTGTCACTGATTTCTAGTCCACTGACGATTCAAAGAGTTACCAAGAATACATATCATTCGTCTCCTTGTAGAAGGTGATCATGGATATTAGTTTGCTGCTGCAATACGTTCAGTTTTGTGATATAAATGTTCTGTTATATTACAGAAAAATGTTTTCACAGATTCCGCTCTGCCTGATTCTTAGATTATCGCAGAAGAAGACTATTTCCTTCTGTCAGAATAAACATTGTTCGTTCATATTTAGCTCAGTACAACAGCTCCAGCCTCATGCGCGAACAGAAAAGAGCAAAAAATTAGTGGTTCGTTTTTGCTGCTTTCGCAGCTCTATCTCTTGCCAGCGACTTTCATTTGCTGCCGCCGGTTGCAGAATGGCTCGATTGCCATCCTGAAAATATTCAATAGAGTGCTCTTTAAGTTTTTAATCTTTATCTATCTTTGTCGTTGACCATTAAGAAAAGAAAACAACGTATTGATTAGCAATAAAAGTGAAGTATCGGGCCGTTTACCAACTGTTTGGAAACAAAGCAAAGTTTTGTCCGTTAATGCCCTATCGGTTCGTCCTATACTATGATATGCTAGCGGGGAGACCGAGTTTGGGATCGAGGTAGTGAATCCCGCAGGCGGCGGCTTTTTTTGGGTAAGATTCCGTTTTGCATCAAAAATTGTATGATATATTTCCGACGGATAAAGAAGAGGGTTTGAGAACTGAACAAATACACGTACCGCAGTTCGCACCTGTAAACCTAAAGGTGAGGCTCACGCGAACGCGATGAGCAGCACATGATCGTGAGAGATGGAACATCTGTCGTTGTATCAGTCAATTCAACATAGAACCCAAGTGACAGTTTCACCCTTAACTTTGCACTGTCGACTCAGACCTGTGATCGCAGTACAGCCCTGCTTAACTACCTTTACAATGAAAGCTCTTCTGACTCTGCTGGCCTGTAAGTAATGGACAAACTAAAATGTGTCCGAAGGTGTTAAACTCTAAAGAAACTGTTAGCGCTTTCGTGCTATAATGTATTATTTGATACCATCTGGAAATAGTTAGAAATTTATTTATTCCGCTGCTGCTCCAATCGAAAACTGGAAAATCACCCATTAAAGTAAAGAACATAAAAATCTTAGCAATCAACTTGATTGAGAGATGTGGGTGTCGGAACGGAAAAGATTTGAATACCGAGGATTCGGCTGAGACCTCCTTAACTGGTTTAATAATGACTTTCGGTTGTACACTGAAGTGATATAAGTGCGAAAGTTGTGGAATTGAGCGATACGGAATAAAGGAACCCACATGAGCCATAATATCGCGCACTTCTCCAAGTTGATCGCCCACTATTCACTAAATAACACAACCATGGCTCTTGTTTTAAAGAATAACACGCCCAAACATGGCTGATTCTACCAAGAATTGACCAAACAACACACTGAAGTTCGAACTATACAAAATGCTTTTGAGAATTTTGTGAGAAAGTCGTCAGTGAGCGTTGCGATATACACCAAACAGTTTTCTTATTTAATTTCTGACAAAGTTCGATATCACTTCTATTATTATTAAATTTTGTGTTTTCATAATCAAGGCTTTACCTGGTTGAATATAAATGTCATGAAAAATTAAGGCACTGTAATTTGCGATTTCGGGAGTGTTTTAACGATGAAATGTCCGATCAGAATGAATTCGGTAAGTTACAATAACAGCCTCAGACATTGAGCCTATTTTATGCCGATAGAATCTTGCAAATAGCAAATGTACATTTAGTGACGGCAACAACGTACGCTGTAGACGATTGCGGCCGGACGCCGATTCCTCCTGATGAGACAAGGATCGTCGGCGACCACGTCGCCAAGCCCTATAGCTGGCCATGGCAGGCCGAAATGTGCATGACCAGTGAGTGTTTCTGCTCAGGGACGAAGTTTCACAATTTGAGAAAGTGGAATTGCTCGACAAAGAGGTTACAGAAATAATATTTAATTATGAATAAACATCTGAATATGATGCCGCGAAGTCACAAAACTCTCATTAGTTTAATAAAATGGTTGAGGATAATGTGGCACTTTACAGTCGTCGTCCCTTCCTCTCTTCAATCATCCCTACCCTTCGTGTCTTTGCTTCAACTACATAATTAGAATGCATTCCCTGCCACAATTGCGGGTCAGAGAAGAGATGGTTCTAATTCTACGTCGCCAACAAGCACTTTTTACAACATTGGAGGCAAGGGGATAAGTTGATAACTGGAGGGTTTTGTGTCGGTGGAAGAGGCTATTTACATTTCTATGGCTGATGTATAAAAGATGACTATCTATATTTCTCTTAGGTAGCTTTGGCGGCGATTGTGCGCTTCGCTGCGGAGGCTCGCTGATCGATGAAAACTGGATCATGTGCGCTGCTCACTGCGTGTAAGAAAACCAACCTTATCTTAAAAACGGTTTCCATAACTTCAATGGAGCATTTTTAATATTAAAGTATCTCTAAGGGAATGGGCGCGCTTAAGACTACCGCATGGACATGCACTAAAAAGAAGTGATTCAATGATTCACCAGTCGGCATGCAAAGCAGTGTTCCTTCTCATAAATTTATATTTAACTTTGATCAAGTACACTGTTCAATTATTTCAGTTACGGATACGTCAACAGTCCTGAACGCTTCCACATGAAGTTGGGCACATATAATTACTACAGCGTGAACGAGACTGGAGAAATAGTGACAAATATTTCTCAAATCATCATTCACCCGCAATATCAAACGCCGAAAGAGTATTCGCATGATATGTCCTTGCTCAGAGTGAGTTTTTTGAAACTTTTTATTTCACTCTTTGTTAAAAGCCTCGTCAGAGAGTTTTCTAACCAGTACTTTGAACCATGATTGATGAATCATTCTACATAATGAGCACTATCAGTACAATCAGCAAACAATCTAAACCATTTTGAAGCAATTATCAAGTTGAATGAATTCGGACTGGAAAATAAAAGACTGATGTTTAGTCAGGGCCACTTTTTGCAGCATATTTAATTTATTAATCAATGATTTATTTGTTTATGAATATTTACACTGTATATAATTTATTAATTTTAATTTTTTACGTATACTTTCTTTATATTTTATGAATTTTTGCACGATTTAAAATTTCTTGAAATGAACTTGACATCCCCTCCACTCTTCTGTATATAATGAAACAAAATAGTATGGTTCTTTATGAAAACTATTCTGTGAAAACATTTAAGCAAACTTCTTCCTACTTTCTCGCATTATGTTAAAGTGAAGAAAAGTGAAAATTCTTGAATTCAGTCGTAGCCTATTTTTACCCTCTATTCCCTTCATTCTCGTGCGTCACCGCGGCAAGCGGCGAATGTACTATTCGATCTTTATACTGAAAATGACGATGTGTAGCAAAATTCCTTTCTGAAGCAAAGTTAGACGCTGAGACGGCAGAAAGTAATTCATTGAATACAGTGCACACTTCATGCACACAGTTAAAACTTAATATAAAAGGAAACGGTAAGGATATTCTGACATCAGCTTGCTTGTAGTAGCAAGCGAGAAAACGCAAAAGTAATCGCTTTTAAACAGTTGATTTGTAAACAAATTAAAATCGTTTTCTTCATTCGTGCTTATTCACAGTTTTGTTACCATAGCAGGCCTAAATGGTTCAGATTGTTTTCCCATAGACTGCAATTGGGGGCAACTTTTGCTTTGCAGCTGGCAACGCCAGTCAAGTTCACGGATCACATTCAACCAGTCTGCTTGCCAAAGAATGTCGACGATCTCATGGTCGAAGGGAAGACGTGCTTTGTCACCGGATGGGGCGCAACAAGTGGTAAGTATACTTAGATAGTAATTTGTGATATTGAATATCAGAGGACGGAAATAATTATTTGATGTGTCCATCTCTCTCGGGTTGAAAACGTAAAATTTATAATTGGTTGAGTTGTTTTGCTCAATTTTATCTCAATCACTGTGTTAAAGATTCTCGTAGCAAAAATCACACTCGGCAGTAGCTATTGCACTTATCTTTCTCGTTGCACACTTTAATTGCTTGAATGATTTGATGGGTCTACGTTTGTGCACTCGCTTAACTAGAAACGCAGCGTACATAAGAATGAATCCTTAATTTGATCGGAAAAGGTTTGATCGATTTTTCGCTCATCCTTATTGGTCCGCTTAGGATAATTTTGAAAGAAATCGAACTAGGTGTATTAGAAATAAAGTGTGGTTACAATGAAGCATTATTAGAGGTTGTACACGTTAATATAATCCATGTAGACAGCGGCCAGTGAAATTCATCGGCCGGCCAGATCCGAACCTAGCCCGTTCTCGATTGAGAAGTTGCCCTCAGGTTGGGCCTGGAACTTTCTTACACATTATTTTATTTGAAACTTTCGATAGTTACAGTTTGTAATTATGAGACAATTAAGATGAATATGTACATGACTCAGCGAATGCATAAAAATCAAAATTTAAATGATAAAGAAAATTGAATTTTAAGTAAATCATAGTTGCAGCTCTACTGATAGTCGCATCGTAATGAGACTAGCAGGGTTCAATTTTTCAGTTTTTTCGGGGACCGCATCGTTCAGAGCAAAGTACGGGTCGGCCCGCGACAATAGCTAGTAGCAAGGTATCTAGCGTAAGCCGACGGTCTGGATATAACTTATACAAATTATTTTTCAGAGGGTGGCCCAGTAAGCAGTCAGCTGCGTCAAGTCGTCGTTCCCTTTCTGAATATTTTGCATTGCATGCAGGAATATCCTGATCAAATCGATGACACCATGATCTGCGCTGGACGAGCAGGAGTCGATAGCTGCCAAGTTGGTCAATCGATTTGAATTCTTCTACTTTTGTTCAAAGATCCATAGGTGTCTTATATTTAGCTATGGTTGTCAGAATCTTTATAAATTAAAATTCGGGTAACGGTTAATATATAGTCCATAATTTGTTTCAGATTTTAAGTAATTTTTGTCATTAGTGATGAACAATTGGAAAGTGATATCTGATAAATGCAAAGCTGGGAGCTGAATAATGGACAAATTAATAATCTGTTATCTCAATTTTTCTTTTGTGATGAGTAATGACTGCGTCACATGATTGATCAGGTTACATGTGAACAAACGCAAATGCTACGCTAAACAGGGCAATGAATGCGCATTTTTTGAATTGCTGATGACTGAATCGTATTTGCACATCCTCTTTCTTGCCCAAAATGTTAGCATTAACAAAAAAAATTAATTAAATTGCTCATTTTGCACTCACCGAAAGAAAAATATTAAAGCCTTTTAAATATTGTGTACATATTCTACCTGACGAAAATGAACTCAATAATGCAAAACTTTGTTGACTCTGCGTCGTTAAGCAGTGGTACTTGTTTAAAACAAATAATAGTCGATGATTGCTTGCACCCTTTATACGATGCGATAATAGCCCAGCAGCCAACTCCGAGCAAATAACATTACTTATATTAGAAAAGCTTTGCGAGCCCATCTCTCAGGATTCATGTCGTTTGATCCCTTCGGAGATCTGTCGCCAGTCAATTTAATATATCACTGTACATTTTAGGGTGACTCCGGTGGCCCGCTCGTTACCAAGCATGCCGACAATGGGCGCTGGTACCAGGCTGGCATTGTCAGCTGGGGTCAAGGATGCGCTGAAGAAGGACACGCTGGCACGATTAGTTCCTTTATTTCTTCACTATATCCATTGGCTAAATTCATTTCAGGCGTGTATGCACGAGTTTCTTCCATGTGCGACTTCGTCAAAGCCAGCGTGGGATATGATGTATGTCTCTAATTAAAAGTATTCTGCAAAATTTGTATTTATTTTCGCCTAGCAATTCATGTAACGCTGTATTATATTTTCATCAGCCAAAAGTAAAAGGCTTTCCTATTCGGAGAGTATCTAGCTCCCTGATTACAGTCACGGGACGATCGAAAGTGCGCGCAGAAAAGGTGAATATATTGGAGGCAGGAAATGAGGAAAAACTGATTTTGATTGATCATGCATGTGTGCAACTGTCAACATCAATATCGTTGGCAATTAATATCGTTACGCTCTGATGCATAACGCGATTTCAAAACTTCACTTTAGATGGTAACATTTGTAAAAGCATGGCCGATTTCAACGCTCACTTGGAGACATTCGGTGAAAGACGCTCATATGTGTCGCCCTCCTTAAACACAGCATTAATAGAGAGAACACCATCATTGTGCTCCGATTGCTATACCAATATGCGCAATTAGTAAAGGAAGCGGAATGAATATTCAATGCACATAGTGTAGCCGTATTATGCGCAAGTTGTGTGAGTAATCAGAGTATGTGTGCGGCCAGTGGTCATGGGAGTAGGGTGACGAGTCATACGGTGGCAAAATGTCGCACGACGTGGGGCCGATACCATCGTCCCACTGATGTGTCGCCGATGTGGGCGGCGGCATTGATATTTCCCGCGACGGGCTCAGCATTGTCCTCGACTCGGATGATACACAACAGCCAGACGCAGCGGACAGGAAGCGTGCCTGGGGCGCTCAGCGAACAGAGAGAACAGCCAACGAGGGCCAGATAGATAGGTGGCCGGACAGAGAGCTGGATCAGTAAAGGCAGCGCGGCGCGCACACGCGCGCCTGCATTGGGCGGTGCCGCAAATATAGGGTCAGTCGTCACCGTTTGTCGCTCGCATCCTAATTACGACAACAACTGGAGCGCCGCGAGCGCCTGCCATCCACCGGTGGCAGTTTAACCCGGCGCGGCCGCCGACGCCGACCGTGGACGCGTGTCCCGCCGGTCCAACGTCACCTGCCGCTTGCACCGCTTCGCATGCGCTCACCTGGCGCGCGCCACGACCCCACCCAGTCTATCACCCTGTCTGATGCAATTGTCTCCTCGACTGCCCTCCTTGCGTCTCCCTCCCGAGTCCCCGTCGTCGACCGTACCGAGCGCCCTCGCCGTCCTCAATCCGCAATAGGCTCAAAAGGCGGGACCGTTTTGTCGCCTCGCTGCTATTGAGGCCGAATACTCTACTGACGGACGAGTTTACTTCGTCACCTCATCGAAACACCGCTGCGTCTCATTGTTATTTGGCGCACNTGTCGACTCGCTGCTATTGAGGCCGAATACTCTACTGACGGACGAGTTTACTTCGTCACCTCATCGAAACACCGCTGCGTCTCATTGTTATTTGGCGCACGTGTTCCCGCTGGTGCCGCTCGCATTGCCAGATTCCGAATCGACCGGGCAGAGTCCTTTGGTCGATGGAAATACCTCTCGGATTCATGTATCGTCTTTCACTTTATCCACTTGCTTTTGAAACTCCTGAATTTGCTCGTTCTCGACGCTTTTCATCTATGATGCGATGCGTCAGCTCCTTTTAAGCAAAGCGAAAAATATATATATATATATAGAATCAGATTGCCGTCGTTTCAAGAGTTCATAAATTTTGCACCAGAATCGTGCTTCGCATCTCGCCTTGACGAGATTTTATTTCGCTTTTGTAAGCTTTCCGTATCTTGACAACTGGCTGATCTAGTGTTGAGGGGCACTCCGAAAATGTCTTTTTATAGAACTTGAGTCATCGAACCAGATGAGGCGTGAAAGAGTCCGCTGGCTTAGCCGAGCACTCGAATCACAAATTGCTCAGGGTATGAGCTAGTTTTGGCCCCCAATATAATTAAGAGACTTCCGCATACTGTATTCGCCGGCGATGGGCCATCTAACATTAAGGTGTCCAAGCCAAGGAATATGAGCTTTGCTAATCGTCAGATGCTGCCAGAATTGATCACGTGCTGCAAGTGTGTTCTCTTGCGTAACACTGTATTAATTTTAGTAACAGAAAAAACAGTTATCCGCAGGAAGGGCGCAGTATTATTACTGCGAGCAGTTATCTCCGAGCCGTTCACATCCTTATGCTTTCAAGCATGAACGCAAAGCGTTTGCTCGCCCCTACCTGGCCCAAACATTTTCTCTGTGTCCTGCACAAGCGCAGACGATCAAATTTATCTCATCTCTAGCGTATGAATTCCTAACCCCCCTCCTTAATAGCATATGCCCTCGTCTGTATAATTCATCTTGCTTCAGAGCTCTGTAATTTCTGTGTCTCGCAACTGTACCGTAGAATTGAGCTGACGTTTGATGAGTGTGCCTCTGTATCGTGCGCAGAAAGACTAGTGAATGGCTAAAGCGAGTGGCCTTTTAGCATCCACCGGCCTAGCCGGCGAACGGAAGTAATTCTCGTTTTATCAAGGAGTTGTCTATCGTCAGCGCGAGCAGGGACAATTAGGGTCAGATGGGGGGCGATGTTCGCTGTCAAGTATTTGTGTCGAAGTAAAGTGGGCGCATCTCATTTGCCCACGCGTGATTGGCAATAGGCAGTCGGAAATTGGTGAAAGGGCAAAAAAGCGACCCAAAATATGCGACAGCGACTGGCTGGCTCAATAGAAGTGCCATAAACCCTCTTTCATNGACAATAGGCAGTCGGAAATTGGTGAAAGGGCAAAAAAGCGACCCAAAATATGCGACAGCGACTGGCTGGCTCAATAGAAGTGCCATAAACCTTCTTTCATTGACTTTCACTGGACACCGCCCGGAGCTCTGTCACTGAATTTCGGCCAGTTTTGCTGTGGGCATCAGCCATTTGTATTGATGCAATATAATCGGCAAGAGTGTCTCTGTTTGCTTAATAGTAGCAATGTTGAACAAGGGAATGCCCTGGATGATAGCTATGTCGCCCACTTATATGTAGAAATACAATCTCACCGATACCTCGTCTGTACATTTATTCGGCTTTCTCTTGAGTAACTTTTTTGCCGCTTGCATCATCATCGTCGGTCGGGCTATATTTTATTTTCGGTGCATACTCTCCTCTCGAACAGGTGTCATTCGAAGGATGTCACAGTCGACATTACTTCGACCCATATTTACTCTTATGAATAGCATCTACCAGTTGAACGTGCCAATCCACTGATCTGCTGTATTCCGCGTTTGTTTGTCAATTTTTGCGTTTCGGGCCAGTGCTAAGCCCTGTTGGACGATCCGCCCTAGTCGGACTCGAGTCAATCCTCGTGTGGACCAATAATTTTTGTTGTTGCGCGCTGAGCCGCCCGACAACGCTCTCTATGACGCGGCGAAGGACGACGGGCGGCTTTTGCGTTTCATTACGCCAGGCGATATAATATAACCGATGCGGCGTTTTCAGCGCATTCCAATCAGTTGATGTGATGTGAATCGAGCAGTCTGTCCTAGCCCGCGTCTATTAGTGACAATATCTCCTCGCAGCGACAACTGGTATATCATCATCGACGGCTTCTAACTGCTTGCTGTCTAGCAATCCGTCAGCCTACTGGGTTCGTTGCACATATTGCTAATGCCGTACATTTCTTAATAGTGTGGCGGCATGCGGTCTAATTCTCGATCGATCGCTGTAGTACCGCGGTACTGGACAGTACTGTACTATTCGAGAGTGCCGTACTATTTTTCGAACGCCGTGCAGTGAATGTCTGTACGGAAAAATTGTTGTCACATCGTGGCACACCTCCACACGCCCTTTGCTCTTCTCAATAAGAAGCTCATCGTACCATTTGATGTCGTAATTCAAGTGCTTATTTCACCAAAAGAACTATATCGACGAGCTTCTCTTTCAGTAGCATGAGGGTTTCCCTTTAATGACTTATGTAAACTCGCGCTCTTTTGTCCCAGGCAACTTCAATAAGCTCTATCAAATGGTTTAACAACTAAAGGCGCCTTTACACCTCTAAAAAAGTATTTCTTCTAGAGCGCAATGCAAATGTAATATGCATTTGTGAAGCAGATTTACTTTCATTATCTGTACCAATGCACCGTTTGTGAATCGCTACATAGTGATGTTGATGGATAATGATTACATTCGTTTACAGCAGTTTTCTGCCTGTCGCCGCTAACGCTGGCCACTTCTCTTCATACATTCGGCTTATTTCTTGCTCAATCGCTCGCGACGATGAAAAGAAGACGACGGAGTACGAGCGACCTTCTTCCCTTTCTTACGGTAAGAAGTGCTACTTTTTCGGAGCGCGCGCGCGGCCTTGCCAATGATTGGTCGACGTGGTTAAGATGCGCGGGGCCGATTTACCATTCGAAATCATAAGGAAAGAACGGCTGGTTTCCTGCACTGATAGCCTCGTCTTATGTACTGTCGCTTGTGCGTTTATCGATATAGGGTCTGCGATGCTACCAACTAGTAAGCTATACTTGGCGAATAATAAGACTATTTTATTGTTCGCGGAGAACGTCTAGCTTTTCTCAGGTGGTCTGCCAGAGGACAAGTTTTAATGGCCTTCTTTGTATATATCTTCCATCTCGCAGTTGCAGCCATGCGCAATGACGTGTTAGGCCGAATTACTCGCGAGCTGATCCTCTAAGACCTCCGCTCTAGTTCATCATTTGGCATGGCTAGAGATTGATCCATTTTCATATAATGGATCAATGGCTGCGTTTCATCGCTGCAAGGCGATTAGGTGGTACTGTTAGGATAGCTTGCTGGACAATCGCGCTCTGATTGTGACGCAGATAAAGATACTTATCAATAAAAAGGGAGTCAGTGGTCGGATTTTGTATTTTGCTGCAAGCAAGAGGCGGTACTGAATAATGCATATTCAAGGCAACTTTATTATTCTGTCCTTTTTGAAAATTTCGCCAGTTCGAGCTTGCTCCTGACATGAAAAATTTTCGACAAGCGCTACCATATTTTCTTTTTGCGCTAAATTACAATTGCATCACTCGATCGGTTCGATCTGTGTATTCATGCCAATAGTCTGCCATCAACGGCAATGAATGCAAAACTAACTTGTTATTTTTCAAACTAGTAATCGTTGATTGCTCTTTGCGCATATATCTTGTTTGGGCGAATATTCGCATTGATACGTAATCGACCCAACCAAATATAGACTCATTTGACATTCAGCGAAAGTTCCAAAGAAAAAAGTATCTGTCTCAATAATTATGCACACAATCCATCTTGCAAACTTACAAACGCGACTGTGCAAAAATTTTGCTGACTCTTTGCCTTATTCAGTAGTGTCTCTTGAACATTTTGAAAAAATAACTTCCGAAGGCTGGCTCCTTGTAGTTGTGCAACTGTGCGATAATGATCCAACAGCTCCATCATCGCAAACAGGTCATCTCAGTGGTATCTTACAGCCTCGCAAACCCATACTTTAGGATTCACAATTTTCGTGAATTCGACTGAAGCTTAAATCGGTTGACTATCTCCTCTAGCGTCAAAGAAACCTCTTAGTTGACTATTACTCTAGTGGTTAATGTACACGCTTGTCCGTTCTACCTACTAGCTCAATGCAGCCTTGCTGGATTACTGTATTCGCTAGAATTGCATCAGTTCGAATTTGATGGTATCCATGCAGGTTATTAGGGAAAGGGTGATTTTTTTAGGTTTAATTCTGAGGACTTGAAGTGTTTCGTTGAGCTAAGACACTCTACTTTGTTGATCGCTATGAATAAGACAAGATACTCTAATGACAATTGAGAGAGTATCCATCGATGGGTGGGCAATTCATCAAAGGATGAACGACGGACAGAGAGTCCGGAAGAATCGACCGCACGTGGGGCGTGTCACGTGTTTGGGGCACGACCTTAACCGCCGGTGGCGATGAGGATCGGATGGCGCGCGGGGCGAACGAGGCGACGAGGTGAGCGCCGAAGCGCTGAAGAGGGTCGTTGTGGCGAGACAGAGCGCGCGCGCGAGCGCTCGAATCTGGGTTAATCGGACAGAAATAGGGCCGACTCACATCACCAGACAAGTGGGCAACACCGCCCGAGCGACGACGAGCAGCCGTGGGCGGGGATCGGCGGCTCGGATCGGTATTTGGGCGCTGCGCCATAAACCCCCCAAAAGCGTTTGTTTATCGTCGGCCACACACACACACTCGATTCAGGAAGTACAATGCAATTGAACGTAGGCGCTGGAAAGTGGTCGGCTATTATGTGAAAAACTGAACCGAATCCACCTCTTCTCAGTTCTCACAGTCACACCTCCGTTCCTCGCTTGCATTTCGCAACCTAAACGCTCAGAACAGCCGGAAGTTCACCGGCTTTGCAGATTTAATTCATTTGCGATTTCGCGATAAATTTCTCACAGGCTTTACACCACTACATCCGAAACATTTTGCAACGTAACACCCACGTTTTTGCATTTTATCCTACAATTTTTGAGCAATATTCACTCAAAGATAGCTGATTTGTCGCAAAGTACACAATCCTGTGTCAAACCTGACCTCCATTAATTGCTCCACACTCTTGGTCCCCCTCCTTCCCCCATATTTCGGGACGATTTCGTTTTCGGCAGTGAAAGTGGATATCTTTTCCACTTTGAGACATTGAAATCAATGCTACATAACTCAAAATTAGCCAACAAGCAGCAAAAGCTAATAATCTAAAACATTTTCATGCTACTGAATTCCAATATAACAAACTAAAGCAGTAAAAAGTCACTCGACACCTCCATATTGTAGGTGATATTTCCTTCGCGCACGTATAGTTGTACTTGGACGATTGTCATCTGATATCCGCCGTGCTTAACTGAATTTCATGCTATAAAAAGGGCAAACTAGTGAGCTGGTTAAACTAATAGGGGAAGAAGATCACGTCCCCATACAGCTAATGTCAACTATGCTGATTTGTAGGAATTTTGATATGCATTGTCCGTATTGCGCAGTTGTTCAGCTATAGTTATACTTGGCTTTAGCAAGTCATAGCAGCATGCAAATAGAGACGTTTCCATTCGAGTCGTTTCTTATGCGGTATATTGATCGCGGTAAGGAGCAGGGCTACAACGAGAGAAATGCGAAGGAGCCATGCAGTTTGCACCGATTTGCACTTATCTCATCAAAAACAGAAAAATAGAGCATGAGAGAAAATGTGCGCTGCACTTATATTCTGTCGCGCTTTTCCTGTGTCATTCACGCTGTTACACAATCGATTTTCACCTCTTAATCGATCATAATTATGCCTCGTTATAATCGTGTTTTGCGCATTTGGGTGGAATGCGCAGGGGGATTCGTTCTTTGCACGTCCACGTACAATAATGAGCGGCGCCGAGAGGCACGGCGAAGGAACAGGTGCGTGGTACGCACGCCGACTGAGCTGTGTGGCGATTGCGCGAAAACGCGCCGCGCGCAGACAGAGCGACCCGTCGGTCGCGGGCGGCAATTAATTCCGCCGGTCGCCATGCACCCGGAGCTAATCGCCGACGAGCGGCCTTGGCGCCCGAGGCCACCGGCCATCGTTTGACCACGAGGGACGGCGGAAGCCGCAAACCCGCCGCGCCAATGGGGCCTATTTGGGCTGTAGGGTCGGATCCAGAATGCTCTTTTGAAGCGCGAGGACGAAATAACTAGATTCGCCCCTTTTTAGCGCCATTGGTAAAAATATGACCTTTTCTTGCGCCGCACACAAATGCGTCATATTTTGATAGCGTCGCACGCTAAAATTGCGCTTTCACCCATGTGAAACTTAGGCCGATATTGGTCTCTTGTCGATAGGGAATGTGTCCCTTCACTGGTTTCTTCTAGTCAACTCGTATTAACTCTGCATTGTGTACGAAGATATCCCACTATAAGTTAAAGCCTCAATGGCGTCGAAATCTGACATATGTCGTCAGTTTTGGTGATACGCAGTCCTTGATGGTGCATAGATAAAGTACATCGTCATTCATAGCGCGCTAATTCTGTTCTGCTCAGTTTCACTGCGGGTGGTCTCGCGCATCGGGTGGTAAGGCCAATTTCAGGGAATAGCGACGAATGTGAACGATTTCGCAATAACTCTCCCTGAATACACCAATGCAACAAGGAACCGAGATATTGACAAATGAAACGCATCATGTCATCGGCTAATTTCATTCGTCCAATTGATGAGTGGTACGGAGATAGGCTGTCGATTGAACATTAAAATTGCCAGTGAAATTCCATAGCTCAGTGCAGCAGGAGACACGAGAGAGACAATTGGATAGTGCGCACGTTTATTGAGTGATAATCTGCTGGGGGGACGTTAAAGTATGCCTAAGCGTATTGTCTCGAATCTTCTTGAATAGTGTTATCGAGAAGACATTCGATCAGTTTCCACTTACGGCAAGCCGTACGGATAAGAAGCGCTGTTCTTTGCCGGTGAAGATACCGTTACCAAACATAAATCGCTTTTTATAATGAGGCTGAGGCTTTGGTCAGGAAGAAGAGGGGGGAGGAGACCTCCCGACACATTTGCAAATGTGTTTCTGAGCTATTGCCGCAACACATTCATATCCTACGAGCAAAAGTTAAACGTATTTCGTTCATTCCTTTGCATTCTTTGCTCCATCTTGCTGATTGATTGCTGCTGCCAGAGTTTTGTATAATGAAAAGAGTGCACTCGTAACATACATAACCATATGACGAGAAGAGGCCACTAAACGAGGTAAAAAGCGAATATTACGTTAATACAGAACACGGCCAGACAGTGCAGCATCATTTTTGTCCGTAATGCACCACCAGTTCACTGCCATTATGTGCCAGGTGCTTTTACTGCAAGGTCAGTTTCATTAGCGGTGTTATCGAGTGCACAGGGTGCGCACGAAATTAAGTAGAGCGGAAATTTTTTTGCATCGATGACAGCTGTTTTTTTGTCCAACATCATTATCCTCAATATATGGTGGTACTTTATCTTAGCTGTAAAGACTGAGAATGAGCGCAATTATTATATTGTTGGTGATTGCGACTGGTATGATTCAAGCGAAATGGAACGATGAAAGAAGAACTGATAGCCTGAACTGCTCAAAGTGCGCAAAAGTTACCGCTGAATGTGAATGCTTTGGTACAAAATTATATGAATGGTTTAATGCTTTAGCGCATGAACAGAAAAAATTAAAAACACATTACTTGCAGATATTAGCTCTCCTCATCTCCGTCGGCGATGGATTTGCTATCGACAATGAAGTGATTGGGACGCCGCAAATTCACTGCAGTGAGAACGCCATCACATTCTCTGTGAGGACGAGGAATATCTTTCGGGGCAACATCTACATCAAAGGGCAGTACGGTGTGCCTCAGTGTCGTCAGGAGTACTTCTCCAACGACTACGCCGGCGCTTCGTATTCCGTCCGAATCGGCGAGTGCGCTATGCGAAGAATTAGACAGGTAATTAGCGTTTCAAACGCTCATATCATAAAAGCTAAGGAAGCTTAAATGTTGTGTTCGTTTTTTCGTCAACTTTCACAGTTATGCACTGCTCTAGTACTTTAGATCTACATAGTGCGAGCATTTAGTCGAATTTCTAAAGAAGATTTAAGCTTAGAAAATTTATCGATAGGTCAACCAACTTATAATGTATCAGAATTTTCTTGTGATTGACACTTTAAGGGAAGCTCAAGTCGCCTCTGACTTTGCAAATTGTGTCGTAGATTGTTTTGAGCAACGTCCGGCCAGCAAGCTACGAACCATACCAACTTACATTGTACTTAATATAACGCTAATCAGCACTATTATAGGAAGCAAAGAACAAGCTTTGATGCATTTTCCAAAGGCAGGAGTTGATTAGTCGTCTTCTTTTAGTAATTATAGTGTATTCTTTGTTGAAAATGCAAAGAACTGTCATAACGTTCACCTACTTTAGCTGCAACCTCACGGCATGAACTATATGCTGGTATTTGTGACCAATTTTCATCCACAATTCGTCACAAAGGTCGATCGAGCTTACAACGTAAGCTTTTATTTGCATACTCATTTTGACGATATTGAAATGATTTTAATTAAGGTGCGATGCTTTTACGCTCAAGCGGACAAAACCGTCAGCTCTCAGCTGGAAGTCAGGTGAGAATGCGGTTTTCATAGGCTTCCAATTGTTTTTCTTTTCCTTCGCTCGAGCCGTCGCGTTGTCGAATGACGAAAATTTATTGTCCGCTGCCGACGTGCACCTCTTCGAAACTGTTCCGTCCTAGCTACCTTTATAGCTCTTGTTCAAAATCTGCTCATTAAGAACTGCCAAAATTTTGTCCACTTTTGTTTTTTTGATCAAAGAATATTCTTTTGAAGAAATGTAACGAGACTGAAAATGACAATATTCTCGAGATCTACACCGGATTCTGAGAAAGGAGACTTATTGTACAATTGCAAGTCCGAGCTCTTTTGCACGAGCGTGGACTTGGCCTCGGTCTTTCATAGATTAGCAAACTTCTAGTGATTAAGTGGGTGATCTCGGGTCTCAGTTCACGGATTGCTTCGACTTTGAATACTAATTTTTTTATAAGATTGAGCGCTCGACGACGTTAGGCGTCTCACATGATGACGTGTCCATGACTAACGCAATTTTAGCATGCTGAACACGGAATCTCTGGAGCAGTCGACAATGCTAATGCCGAATTGCGCGTATACGGTGCGCTCGGGACAGGTCAACGGCCCTCTCGTGCGCTACGCCAAGGTCGGCGACCAATTGGTCCACCGATGGGAGTGCGACAATCGTGAGACGTTTTTGTCTTGTTAATGTTACTCGGTACCATTCATGGCGTCACATAAATTGGCCCACGGTGAATAATTCGTCGTGCGAGCCTAGGCCGATTTTTAGTGCATGTTTACGAGGTCCCACAGCGATTAACTGCGATAATGATTGTCCATCGGTTCAGACCGAATGTAACTGAATTGTACTGCTATGTAGGTGGCAAAAAACTGTCCATTACTGCATTATTGTGTCGGCGCACTGTTCGTCGACAAAAATACAGGGAAAATAACAATAAGTGCACTGATAATAACACTAATATGAAGCAATTCATGAGCAGGAAAGAGAACTTTTAGCCCTCTTTATGAGACTTTAACAGCTCAGTATGTATTCTATGCTTTTTAGCCAATTTCGGCATGTTGGTGAAGAACTGCTTTGTCAGCGACGGCGGTGGAGCGTCACAGCGCGTTCTGGACGCCAGAGGGTAAGCTTTCAGCCTATACTAAGCTTGTGGTTGCCTACAATGCTTTAAACGAACTCTACATTTGTGATTTAGATGTCCCGTATTTACGGCAGTCGTTCTGGGAAATCTCCAGTACGACAACAGTTTGAATCTGGCCTATGTACCGGTGTGGGCCTACAAGTTTCCCGACCGATCTCAGCTGTACTTTCAATGTCAAATACAGATATGCAACAAACGCGACAATGAGTGCGTCGGCGTAACGGTAAGATTATTAATGCTTTGCACTAAATCTTAATTTGTATAAGAACGTGTTTTAAAATTTTCGATAAATGAATTCTTATCATCTTTTTTCTCTCTTTCAGCCGCCCAACTGTCCATTGGTGACGAAGTCGGAATTCGAGCCGACCTCCCAGATCAATCCGAATGTCAATCCAAATCAAGTGATCGGCACTTTTCTGCCCGGTACACCGGTAGTGGGTGGTCAGATCGACGCGGGCGGCGTCTATCCGATCAACCCCGCAGTCGTCGGCCAGCCGAATACTTATATTGGCCAGCCATACGCGGCCGCTGCTAGCCAGGAAGAAAGCAGACAGACTTACGAGGGCCGCGGCGTCGCACCACAGGTAACATAGCGACTTTAGTGACTTATTCCAATTCGATCAGACAAAGCGGATGCTATCCTAACCCTGACGATGCATTAGGACGTGCTTTTTCGGCACGATGCCCAGTAGAGTTGATCACCAGTTGTGTTCTGAGTTTGTTTTAGAGGCCGTCTATAGTCGTCGATGCCTAGGTCAAGGAATCAGTATTCTCTTTACTTTTTTAAATCGTATCATACCGGTAACAAAAATTTTGATATCTCCGAGTATCCGAAACTGCACGTGGTATCACGCGGCGTCGCCGACTCTAATCAAACCTTTATCAAGGTTTACAGCTCAAGGGATCGGGTAGAATTTGGCAATTACAAACGCTAAACGTATTCTTCAAGTAGTAGTATAAAGAAAATTTTGAGGTTAGAATCGCGAAAGTTTACTACTAAGAACACTCAGTGGTGAGCGATCCGCAAAGAAACAAAAATGTGCCGTAGATCAATGCGTTCATGCGGCAGTACGTAGTCAATGATAATTATATTCCTGTTAAATGGCACGTCGCCAATAAATCTGTATATCGCATTATGCTTACGCATGAGTAGTCCTGAGCGGATAGTAGTGATTAAATCAGAATAATCTCTATCATTCGAAAGGCGGTATTTGCCTAAGCCTGTTTTGACAATCACTAAAGTCATCCCTCCATCAAAAGCAAACGTCGGCGCGGAACGGGTGAGTATGAGGGAAGGGCGTTGAGCGGGACAAATTGCGAATGAATAATTGATACTTGATGAATTAGCAGAGGAATTTTCATCACTTCTTATCTAGTCTTCACCGGGCTGCTTATAAACACAACGGTAGAAAGTAGTTAGTCTTGCAGATACACGCAGACAGTTTGATCTAAGCAGGTAAAAATCCAATCCGATGGGGAAAGCAGCGAGATTGGAACAATTCATAAAGCCAAAGCGGTGCATCGAGAATTTCTTTATTAAAGATAAAATTTCATTCAAATTCCAGATTGATCCAAACACATATGTGCCTCCAGAAGGGACACGAAGCTCTTTCGCTCTGCCGCCAGGAACTGAGGCAACGTTCCCAGCTGAGAACATTGATCCAAATTCCTACGGCCCTATTCCCACTGGACTGCAGCCGGCGAGACCGTTCTCTCAGCGGCGCAAGGATACGCCGCCCGCTGATGACAGAAACAGCACAGATAGTAATGCGTCGACGTCGACGAATCAGCAGCAGACACGCGCAGTCACTAGAGCAAGGGTAAGATTAGCTGCTAATCTTGCAAGAATATGATGCGCTCATACTGCAGATTATCAATACTATTTGTTTCATTTGAGCGGGATTCCCCAACTATCGTAATCGTAACTATTAGACTGTGCGCCTAATGAAGTCAACTTTGGGCTCTGTTGGAACTTATTCGGCGGTGCATTACGAATAAATTACGTGCACACTTTACAAAAGCTCTTTATTTAACTTTGTGTGCGCCTTGCGCTTTAAATTTGCCATATGCAACAATGCGCACTATCGGATTTTGATGGTTTGCCGAAATGTGATGAAATTAAAATGCAAAAATTTGATCTTTGTCACGGTAGCCCGCTCCGCTGGAGGAATTATCTCCAAATGGTATTTTCAATTAATGTTTTCATTGTACTAACAGCCGAATGTTTTGATGTTTGATTTGGACAGTAATGGTAGTTGGGCTTCAATCACGACGCAGGTACTCGAGTGATCGGGATTATTTAAGATTCAAAATTAGATCTGCTCCAACTAGATTTAAATTGTATTCTCGATTGCTAATTTACTTAGAGGGAGCGCTGTCGCGTTCGACTTTCCATTTCAATTGCAAGCTAAATAAGGTGTGCATCTGCTGCTCAGTCATCCGCGATTTATTCCGATTCGTTGAGTTATGAATCGCGATTGCTCTTTGTGGAGGATCGTTCATGCAGTGCAAATTATTTGAACGCAATTCGTTGATTTAATGCGGCTAAGCGTTTAATACCTTGTGGTCCCATGCGGCAGCGAGACTACGTTAATAACATTTCTGGAATTTCATTAATCTCAACGACACTACTGCGAACAAAGTGTGGGGGGACCTGATGGACAACGGGTACGCCTGCCAAAATTTCTTCCCATGAACTCATCACTCTCATTTCTCGAGGCATCAAGTATTTCTCAAGCTGCAGAAATTCAAAAACAATCTCGTTATACCATTTTCACTGTTTATTTTATCTTACATCAAGAGTGATGCTAAGAGAACGCTCGGGTTAACATTTTTTCGGAAAAAGCAGACGAACCCTTTGAAAACTGACACTTTTCCCGGTCGTATACGACTCTATGAGACTTGCTTAGCGACTATTTTCAGACTCATCGCCGAGTTGTGCGTTCCCCGAATGACATTGACATTTTGCGCTGGAAACCAGCCAAAGAGGCCGGAGTCGGATCGCACAAGCAAGTCGATCCCGTTGAAAAAGACAAGACTGCCGCCGACGATCCAACGGCGGACGAAACGATGGACGTCGTCGCCGAACCCGTGTTCATCGCAGATCCTGAACAGGACGTCGACGACAGTCCAGGTCAGCTGATAAAATTGATTGGAGAGAGGGCAAAGAGACGGCAGAATTGGCCCTTTAGACTGCCAGCATTTGAAATACAATTGGCTTAATAACTCTGTAACATCTAATACCAGTTTGTATTTGGATTGTAAGATTATTGTAGGCTCATACGAGTACGACACAGATTGTCAGGATGCAAATAATCTTTAATGCCCGGGGCACATCGTGAGGGGTACATGATGCATATATCTTCAATCCTTCAAGCGCACCCGTTTCTAAGTAGCACAATGCTCGACCTTATCTAAAATGTACTGCTAAAATTTAGTATGAACTATGTTGCCCTTATTCTCGCACTGCGTCTTCCAACTCACCCATCCTAAGCTTCAACATAATATAAGCATTTACACTGATTCAGGCTTTCAACTGTAAAGCCAGACGGCTTTGGAGTAGTAGCCTCCCCCTAAATTTGCGGCGCACGCACTGTGAAACTCTAACTAAAAGAGATCTCAAATTATAAAAATTGTTCTCGCAGCAGTATGAAACTTCCGCAGAGTATCTAATCCTCCAAAACCTATCCGACTTATCCTAACCTCTTGATTTTCTACTTCGTTCAGTACTTTCTTTTCGTTCAGAATTCACCAACGCGCCTTTTTCAACAAAGCGTGACTACACTGCCAACCACGCTGTCTGTCTCAATCAGCTCGGTCTTGCCCTGCTCATGTCGACATTCGTCGTGATGGCCATTCTGCTTTGCGCCCTTCTCTTCTACGTCTTCAATCAGCAATCGAAGAAGCAAAGGGCGGCTGGAGGCGGTAGTCTGTTGACGGCGCCGCTGAGGTCGTACGCCTCATCGTCAACCAATGTAAGTGACATAAAACGCAATTGAGATACAAAGTCACTGAATCTCGGATGTAGTTTTTTTCATAGGTGCGTGCGATGGAGAGCAATGTGCAATCACTAAGTATAACAATATAATGTAGCTCCCCTATGAAAAGCATTGGTTCTGCGATGTAGTCTGAGATATTGTCGCTGCTACATTGTACAGATATGCAAATCAACAAAGATACTGTTACAGGATCCAAACTTCGAAGGTTTTCGAGAGATACCTGTTTGCAAAATTATTTGACTTTAATTCTATCCCCCCTGCTTCAGACGTCTGCCATGTGCGGTTTACTTTGCAATTATACTCTTGTATCCTTTTCAGATCAGTCGCTTATCGACAGTCAGTTCGTCTCCGCCGGAGCTGCGGCCATTGCCCGGCAAAGAGGCAAAGAAGACGCTCAACCAGTGGTCTTTCAACTCGCGCAATCGACTGCCTTCGCTTGTAGACTCTACTCACACAGCCCCCAGCTGTTAATTTCATTTTCTCCGCAAGTATCAATACTCAGAATTGTATTTCTTTGTTGTTCTTCATGCGATTTGTTTTTTTATCGATTTGATGCGCGCGTAAGAAAAAGCAGCAGTGGTACCGTATTCAGACCGTGTTCGCTGTTCTGATCATCTGGTTGTTAGACTAACTTCGATTTTGACTCCAACTACAGAGCTTATCTCATTGCTTCAAAACTCACGAAAAATGATCATTAATCGCAAGTATTAACGTAACAACTTGGAACATTTAGCGACTCTGAATACAGTAAACGAGACTTAATCACTCTGTACCTTGCGCGCGCCCAGAATCGAATTGCTCCATGTTTAGCCCGTATCATGTTCCATACGTATCGCAATCTCTTCCGCTTTGCTTGTTACAGCGGCTTCTAAACAGAAACTACTGAACAAGTTAGATTAGAGCAGTTTTCCGCCAAGCGCGTGCTTTTATTATATATTCTGTTAGATACTGTCAAACGCGGTATTTGATGCGCGTCTGAGAGTGTTGCTCTTTCAGTTTTGAGTGTAGGATAATCACGGGACAAATGAGACAGTAAAAATAGGCAGCAGTGGCGGTTTTTACGAAATCTCTCTCAAGTGTCACATTTTTGCTGACGAAAACTGTATATTATCTATCAGTCGGTGATATTTAAAAATTTGAACGTTCATCAGACGTATTTGAAGTCGTGAAGGTTTCGAATTTAGTGCGTCTGACGCTTTTAAAGGCCAATATCGCTGCCGATTGTCGATTGAAGTTGTTCAGCCAACTGCATAACTGCCAAAATGCGTACTATCCTACAATATCGTCCTTTGTTGTTAAGTCGCCCAGTGCTTTTCGGTTTTTCAAGTTTTCGGGATGATAGTTGCCTTTTCTTAGCCTCGCTTCACAGGTATTGACATATGATATACGTCGATCTTTTATTCTAGGCGGATGACCATACTGATACATTAGTTCATTCCAAATTGGTCAGGCATTGTGTAGTTCGTGGGCCCAGAATATAAACGCAGAACGCCGCTTATGCGAATTTAAAAACTTCTCGCGTATATTCAGGTGGGGAGTGCCAACTTTTACGTGAGAGCTCCACCAAGTCTATGGGAAAACTGCTCACAGTTTCGCATGGGAGAATGGAGAAAAGGCAGAGTGCTACCACGAGTAGTAGCTTTCCATTTTTGACTATTCTTTCCAATTTTGGCCATTCTCCCTCCGTTCGTGTGCACAGTCTCAATTTGAAATGAACTGAAGCGTCTATTTTGCACAAAAATTGCAATTGTAGTAATGCGAGCACGGTAATCGACTAGAAAAGTCTGAAAAAACCGCAAGATTATCCATCATTGCTCTGGTAATCGTGCGGTTTTGCAATTGCAATAAGGCTTGTGAAATAGACCCCAAGCATTATCGTGGTAATCGTCAAGAATAAGTAAATTACCAGCGCAATAAACGCAGCATTACCGAATATTTGCGTCTTATTGTATTCTGGAGCGATTCTCGTCAATTTTCAGGCCGAATATTGATGAAAATCGTCATTTGGGCGTGCAATCATATGCAAGCTGTTTTTTTGTACACGCAGTCGTGCTTTGGTCTTCTGTCTTTGGGATGTTCATAAGTTATACAAAACGTTTCTTGTTCAAGTTTTCGCAAAGAAAATTGTATCCTTGTTTCAGTCAAATGGATCGATCGTAGTCGCAGGTTTCAGTAATTTTTGTAAAGTTATTGTAATTCGTTAGCGGTTGCAAGTCAGAATTAATGTGCGTTTTGTAGGTTATGAGCAGCCCAGATTCGTTTGATTTCTTAGTTTGCAAGGCTTTGGCATTAATTTGGGTTTTTTGCTCTACGAGACTATAAGAAAGTTTGTTTGTAACTGTCGACCCTTCGTATTCCGTACATAGTGTGTATGTGTTGTTTTCCTCTTCTTCTGTCCGCGATATTACCAAACCGATTCACTCCTTATCAGCGATATTACTTTATATGCTATGAATTTTCCATTTGGCATAAAAGTAATAATGAAGCATTGTTTATTGAACATGATATTTTGTAAAGGAAAGTCAACTGAAGTGCAACCGGCAGGATTCCATCGATGCCCTATTGAGGATTTTCGAACCGGTCATATGCTAGCTTTCTTGAAACTGACCACTGCAATACTAAACACGCTCAACTAGACGGTCAAAGAGTACGTAAATGCGCCAGAAAAATTCTAGCTTCGGAATCGAAGCTTCTCTACAGTCGGCCGAAAGCGCTAACAAAAAAGCAGAGAAATAAGATTTTCTCAGCCATTTCTGAACCACTTTGGTTACTTGTAAGCTGATAGCTGCAGGTTTTTAATCACAAATGTAGAAAATGAGTCCAAACTAACCACAATTTTAGCCATCAAATTCGGGCAGTTCCAGAAATTTCCAAGAATCCCAAGAACGCCACCTATATTTCCCACTATTATATCTCTGAAATATACATCTAAAGGATGTATTAAAACTGCTGAGAGGATAAACTGAGCATCAATTAGTCATATAACTACCAAGTGTATTCTTTTCTACTGGGAAATTTTACTCTTCTTTGTACATACCATAAAAAAACTGTACAGCGTCAAGGTTTCTGCAACTGTCATTAAAATGCATCAACTGAAAAGATGATCACGAAAGGAAGGATTCTGCCGGCACCAGTGCATCATTTGCACAATTAAACAATAGAGTTATCTGCTGCAAAGTTATTACAGAAATAACAGCGTCACAACAACTGCGGTCATCCCAATCGGAATGTGTGGACGAAGAATGGCCGCCGCGTTGCATAAGTTGGAGTTGCAGCAGCATAGAGTGCCCGTCACACCATCCTTACTCTTATTCACACATTGATTGCCTATCGACTGACACTTGTTGCGAATTGACTCATCGGCGTCACAAGCGTACACAGTAACACCTCTGAAAACATAATCGAATAAAATTCGAAGGAAACTTAATACATTCAAAGATCTCTCCCTTTAATTTATTCTTTGATTGCGAATCAACAATTTTTGTCGAAAATAGAGCAAAATAAAGAGGCACTAACTAACACCGTCCACGTCTGTCTTTACTAATTTTACAAGAAGGATCCCGAACTCTTTTTAGGGCGATAGCACAACGGGGTGGGCATTAAAAGTGAGAAAAGGAAGGAAATGGGGCGTCTAATTCGTGACTTTGGAGCAACTAAACCGATCAGAATGGAGTCCTTGCTCTTCGTCCTTCGATATTCTTACTGAAGATGTCAAAAACTTACATTGCCGTAGCTTTAACGCAATAGTTGGAACTGACATTGCAATGCTGCTTGTGGATCAGTGCAGCATTTCCATTGCCGTTCCCATAGCCTTGATAGCATCGAAGTGCCAGTGAGTACGTCGTGAGCGTAGCAAATGCAACAATCGAGAAATGACACGAAGCCATTTTCGTATTTTTCTGCTTGGCTTTTCAAATAAGCGAAAATTTACAGATTATAACAGCTTTAAATGAAAGAACTGCCTAAAACTGCAGAGTTATTGAGGAACTGAGCTTTCTTATGGCGATGGTTGTCATCTGTATGAGAGCAGTGATCTTTGAGGAGTTTAGTCATGCGCAAAAATTATTGAAGACGTCTCGGCGCAACCGTTCTCGCCAATCGATGTGCTCACTAACAAACTTTCCGAGGCTCGAGATATGATCTCTGGGCTTTGCAGGGCATTTAGTTCAGTTATCACATTGAAAAGCTCAGCAATCTGTATTGGGAAACAAAAATTCAGATCATTTCCTTCCACCAAATACTGCGACAATATTTATTGCGAAACTTTGATTTAGAAAATCAATGTTATTTTCAGATCTACACTATTAGACGGTAAGCGCTGCCAGACCGTCGTCAAGCGAACGTTGAATCAAAGAGGACATAAGAACAACAGGGCTACGTACGACAGAGGAGGCATCTTTGAATGCGGCACTGGAAAGAAGCCCTTTTTGGAGTCAGGGGCGTATTTTCGATTGCTTCGAGCGTCGAAGAGTCGCACGATAGAGAAATCCATAATTCATATCTCGCCCAGTGTAGAATCAGACAGAAAGAATGAAATGTGTTTTCTGCAGTTTAGAACTTAACATAACTTTAATTTTCCACAAATAATTTGCATATCGCAATCAATAACTCATTATTGTAGTGGTTGCACAGTTAAACAATTACACTCTCTGCTGCAAAGTTATAACGCCAAAATCAACGTCCCTAAAACAGCAATAATCACAATCAGAGTATGCTGCTTCGAAAGTGTCGCCGAGTTGCACATTTCGGATTTACAGCAGCAGATGGTAGCCGAATAATTCGCTACTATCTGACCGGTACATCCTTTGCCCTGAGACGCGCATGTGTTAGTCTCACCTTCACCTTCGCAGCCGTACACAATACCGGTACTGAAAAAGTGATAAGATAAAGCACACTTTTAAAATGAATTTGAAGGAACCTTAGTGCTATCCCAGATCTCTCTCACTTAAAATTTATTCCGCGAAAACGCACATATTTTCATATTATCGTCAATATTGAGCAAAATGAAATATTGTCATTGTCAGTAACGGCTGCTTGACTGTTATTGCAATGTAAAATATTTCTCATTTAGGTGGCAGTAAAATATGAATGTGAGTGAGTTACAACAAGTGAGTTAAAGGTATACTATAGTCGCACTGGTGAAATAATTCTGGCATATTTTACCAAAAGTTGTTACTTGTATATTCAGATTATATGTCATATATTCTTATCGTAATGCACATCATATTAATCCAGCCTAAACTGTTCATCAATGCAACTAGCTTTGCTTCGTTCATTATGGAAGAAGTTGAGCGTGGAGTATTTGACTGAGGTAGCAGGTAAACGGGCATACGAAATTCCTTGAATCAGAACTGAAGTCGCTTTCAACATTATTTACTCGTTAATGTACTGTGTGAAGTTAGACATAGTTTCTCCAGTTCTCCTCGTCCCCCTTTCGAGGAAGCGATAATGGACCCCTCTCTTGGAGGCTCGCCAGGAGACCATCACCTATCTGTGTTGACACAACCCAAAATTTGACAAATATAGAAAGGAAGCGCTCTGAAGGCTGGGAGCCCGCCAAAAACCTGCTATGAATGAAGTTTCCAAATATAATGACCCCTAGTTATGCTCCTGTTTAAGTGCTGTTATGGAAGATATCTAGAACTTACTTTACGATTTGTTTGTAACAATATCTGACGTTGGGATCGAGGCATTCACGACCTTCGACATATGGTTCACTTCCATCGGTGGATCCCCAGCCGTCATAGCACTGGAGCGCCAGTGAGCACGTCGTAAATGAAGCAATGGCAATGATCGAGAATAGTCCGAAACTTGAATTCATTTTTGCTCGCTTAACAAGTAAAAATGTTACAGCTTATTGCAGCTTTGAGTGAAGGATCGAACAGATGATGCAGTATAGTGGGGAAATGACGCTATCTACGACAAGATCAATCGGCTAAGTGAAAACATTAGCCTTTGTGGAGGTGGCGATGCGTACGAATTAAACGAGATATTTGAGCACTGCTCACCTTCGTTTTCACCGATTAGGCATCTCACCTCATGCAGTATAGTTCCGTAAGCCAACTTATCAGAAGCATTTAACGCTTGCGCAGCTTTTAGAGAGATAATGAAGTGAGCGTCAGGATTGCGATGAAAATGAAGATATGTTGACATTACGTACATTTTCAGCGCATGATCAGCCTTGACAACAACATACGGCTCTAGAGATTACTAACATCGTAAGACAACATGTTTTTCTTTCCAATAATACAATATTAGTCAGATCGTTCATTTTAGTTGCGATATTATTTTACATTAGCATGTAATAAGAAAGCGAGCCATAGATGACGAAGGCAGTGGGGATACCTTACAAACTATCCTCAATTCCCCCTACTTTTTGCCGTAATCTCGAACTACGCCCACTAAAAATATAACTATGATTTATCGATCTCACAAAAGAAGTCAAGCGACGGTCACAAGCAGTGTCAACCAAAATTATTTTTAATCAGAATCGCTCATAGGTTCACAGTCGTTGAATAAAGTTAAAGGGAGAGATTTGGGAAAGTACTGTAATAAATTCAAGTTTTGTTATGGGATTTAAACGGAGATTCGGGTGCAAAAAAACACGCGGATTAACATCCAGATATCAAGGGATTGATTATCTGGGATCATATAAATTACATGTTCTCCGCTGAGCCGCGATATCACCTCGGTTGCACTCTCATCCACATCTGGGCCCTTTTTCATTAAAGCGCAGATCTCAGATTTCCGACGGAAATCTGAAATCATTTCAGTTTTATCATTCAAGTCTCACAAAGAATCTGTTCTCAGATCTCGTACTCAGAAATATTTCCTCATGCGCGGTTAAGAAAAAGTTCTGTTTCACTAACGATCGATCACAGGGACAGGCCTCCTTTCTCGACGATATCTGAGGAAAATTTTATCCGTGGTTCGACTCACGGGTGGAATTTTTTCAGCATCTCAGAAATGCAGAAAAACGATTTTTAATTGTTACATAAGATAACTTGTTTTGCTAAAAGTGATGTATAGCATCAATATCTGTCGGAATATGCCAGATATGCCAGCGTTTCGAACGTAATATGGTATCATAGCTTTAATGGACTTTATCATATGTGAAGTCGATTGTAATTGAAAACGTGACAACACTCTATGGACAGATTTTTGATAACTCAGGGCTCGTACGGGTGGACTGGAGATGCGCAGCGTTATTTCAGGGAGTGTTTATGTTAAAACAGTTTTTCCGCAGAAAAATCATGAAAGTGTTGATGAGCGATTCTGACGAAGATGAGAAAAACTTCCCACGCCAACTGGAAGAAGCAATTTCTCAATTTGAAAATCGTTCGGGGAAGATTTATCAAATTGTGTAAGGATCATTTTGACATATAGTTCGTCATGCCACGTTTCTTGAACTGAGGGACGTTGTCGCTAAGGTTTCATTAAGACAATTCAAAGTTAAAAGTTCGCCGTTAGATGACGCTGCACGTCGCAGACACCTGTTTGTCTATTCTGCCAATTGGGAGCGCCACCATCGCCGAGAAATTAATTAAATATTACGTTAAAGAGATAATACAGCATAACTTTTAGTAGAGAAATAAAGAGGTGATTGCGCAAGAATAATTTTAATAAATTGTATGTTGATATTGGTTGCTTAAGTGCGATTTCTGTGCTCCACAAAGTGTCGGAATTGAGTGTTACTTGGCTGGAGGAGCCCTGACTATTGGTCGCGGCTCCCATCCAAAGCGCACAATTGGTTAACGAACAAAGTTCGATCCCGCCTCCACTTTCTTAGATTTCCGGCGTCTTCGCAGACGGAGAAAAGTTTCGTGTGACTGACTTTCTGCGACCTGTTCCTTGGTCCAGATATCTGTGAAAACATTTCTGAGATATAGCGAAATAGTCGATTTTTCACGATCAGGGTCATATGATTGAAATATCGTTCATTGACCTAGACGAGCTGCAGTTTCTGAGAAAATTGGCGCCCACTCATCCCTTCCCCTCCATCCGCGAACAATATCCACCTCTTTTGATTATTTTCTTTGTCTCTCACCGTGTCGTTCATATCCCAAAATGCTCACTTTGTGCAAGTTGAATGTGCATCAAATATAGTTCCCTACAACTGGAATGCTGGTGAAATCAGGAAGTAACGTCGATTCTGTATTGTTACTGTCATAAATGCCTGAATTTATTAGCTTTTCGAATTTCGAGCTTGATTATGAACGCCACGAACATACCGTGGCCTTTTTCATGCAAGCATTATGACTGCAACTGTGGAAAATGCGCTGATAGATAGATTACGACGGAGGCGCGACGAATTCTTCCACACACGTTATAGTAGCTAGGCAAACACCCCACATCCCACGATTGGGCTTAAAACTCTTATTGATGTAGAGAACTTGGTAGAGTTAACAGTGACGTGTACAAGCGGTTTAGCACCTTTATTGTCTATATAGCGCCTTATATAGTATGCTATAGACAAAGCATGAGAATGAGAGAATAGATGAATAATATGAGATGTGGCAGGATAGATGAATAATAGGAGAAATGCCTTCTTACTCAGTACCCTATCGCATTATCATGACGTCATACCTGTGTGATGCTATAAGCGATCATAGTTAACTTAAGCACTTAGCAGAACAGTTAAATGGCACATTTCATACGAAGTGAATGGTTGAGGAAAAAAGCACGCCAAGGTAAACGAATCCGATCCGATCAACTCTTCCTCACCGTCTTTACCGTCAGCTGTCAGTGTGCTCTCGGCGCCCCGTGTCTTATCGGCTCCTAGTCGGCGTTAAATCACAGCGATTGGAGCGTCGCTCTGTTTATGCTATAAGAGCGAATGTACACTGCGTCTCTGCTAAACATAGACGTCACAGCGCAGACATGGGAACGGTTCGCAAACTGGCGCCTGAATATATGTATGAAGTCGCTCAAAGTTTTTAAAGCGATTCCTTTCATCAACTGTGATTACCATTTTTTGCTACTGGAATATAGTGATTCAGGAAAGTAGTAAAGATTTATTCAAAGCAACTATTCGGAGACCTTCTTTTCGTAAAACAGTACTAATTGCGAAATTGCATGCAGGTTAGTGAGAAATCGGAAATAAGTGGAAGATCATCGAGTGCTGCGCTGGCAATTCCACCACTCTCGATTACAATAGTTTTATGAAATAGACTCCTGGATGTCTCAAGGGTCTACTACCAACTTCCGTTCCCATGTCCGGCTCTGTGTTTCTCGATGACATCCTCATTTTCTTCCATCTGCTTCACCAAGACATTTTTCTTCGTTTTTGCTTTACTTATCAGCAACGCAATTACTGTCATACTTGTTACTCAGTGGTTGGAAACGAGCCGTCGTCCAAATCGATTGCTGTTGACGGTAGCTTGTACATCACTCTTATTTGCATCTAAAGCCCCAACCGTAAATAATGCGGAAGAGACGGTGGGGACGCAAGTGGATTATCCGTTTTGTCCGTGAACAAAAGACTGGTTTCATCATTAATAAGCGCCCGCTAACGTGGACGCAGAGGGACAAAAGGGAAGTGCGCTTGCAACCAGGCTAAATTAGTAAGAAATTTAAAATAGAATTGATGGCAAAGCTTTTGACAAAAGTTCTTATCTTTTAGTATCGTATATTTTCAATTTTGTTGACATGTTTCTTACCCCTATAAATAGTTATTAAATAAACGAGGCAAACTAAGAGTGGTGTACAACTATGCGAATCAGAGAGAGTCTCACAATCCTTCCGACTCAGTTCTACCATGGATATTTGTCGTCACCCCAACGCATTCGCGCTTGGAGCAAAAAGCTGATTTGACAAGATTATCCCAGACTCTTCGCCTCGTACCATACGCTCATTGGATCGTTGTGGAAGATGCAAAGCAGGAAACGAGGAATATTAAAGACTGGCTCATGGGCACCGGTGTTATGCATACATACTTGTATCATCACAAAGAGAATGAGAATAACAACAAGACTAAGAAGAAGCGTAAGCACTTAAACTTTGCTAAGCATTTAGTCGTAAAGCTGCGCATATGCCATTCTAAAAACTATTCGGCTTCTCTCCTTTCCCGTTCAGTGATTTTCACGATTCTTCAGCCTATTTTAAATCTTTTCTCAAATCTCTGAGAAGACTATAGACGTGTCCTTGCGTTTCAGACCGTATGAAAGGTTGGCGTCCGCGAGCATTAGCTATCGACTGGCTGCGAAATGCGCAGAAAGCACATCCCAGCAAGGGAGTCGTTTACTTCGCAGACGACGATAACAGCTACGATGCGCGATTATTCAACGATTTCATTCGCAACGTGAAAAGAGTGGGCGTCTGGGCCGTTGGACTAGTCGGCGGAGCGTTGGTCGAAGCGCCAGAGGTATTGCTAGAGCAGCATCGCCGCAGTGCAACGAAGAAGTGAATTAGGGGAGGGGGAAAGGTATTGTCGTTCACATTGAAGCGAAACCGGCGCGCAAACTGTCAAGCCAAAGGCAAAAAATCGATTATTTACAGGGCCAGTACGAATATTGTAAAACTGATTTGCGCGGGACCTGCAAATTATTGATTTTTCCCTTACGCTTGAGAATTTCGGCTTCTGTCTCATTTCGGTGCGGAGAACAGTATGCTCTATGGAAGCCGCAACTCTTCATGCCCCTCAAAGTTACCCCTGTCCCCTCAGATTTTTATATGTTTCAGAAAACAATAGATCCCACATTCCCACCTACAACGGTGGCACATATGCCCTATGAAATGTTCCATGGCTCCTTCAAGGACCTAAATGAGCCAGTTTTATACCATGGCGGTTCAAAGTTTGGCTAGCTCAAGACCAGCAACTTTGAAAATGATCGCGACCTATTCTGTGCATCATAGATTGGCGATTCCAATTCTGCTGCTGATAAAATTCTGATAAGACAGAGATCGTCTTAAATCATAATATCAAATAAACAAAATTGGACTTGCGAATCGAATGGTGTAGTGATCTGTCTTGCGCATTCCGCATCCGAACTTCTACTGAAACTTATTTGAAGCATAAAAAGAATGGAGCCTGCTTACTTACTTAAAAGAGACTGAAATATACATTTGAAGTTGGTTTATTCATTTTAGATTGAAAACGGCGCAGTAACGAGCTTCCATGTGATGTGGGGTCGAAAAAGAAAGTTTCCAATTG
>NIUQ01000181.1:0-66747 GCA_002796945.1 Plectus sambesii | reverse complement strand
TTTTAAAACAACATTAAAATCTCAAAGGTGCTTGCGTTCTATGCGGTACGAAAATAGTAAAATGACTTACTCCTGGGCTCTGTCAAATTTGCTTTCAACAGTTTCCATGACAACGCGGACGGCGTTGGCGTGAGTGGCGAAGACGCCGTAGAGGGCGGCGAAATGGTCGTCATCGTCGGACGACTTCTGTTTGACGGCCTGCGCTGAGGCGGCCAGCGTCGACTGCACGTACGACTTGACAGCCGTCAAAGCTCGCGATAAGCACTGCTCGTATTTTGTGATATACGCCTGAGCGTCGAGGTAGTCCCGCTGAAATAATCCCATTCTTGGAACACAACTGTCACGAAATCGCATTGACATATGTAGATCAGGTTTTTTAGGTGAGACAGGGTACAACAACTATCGCAACATGCAAAAAATGGCTTGAATACGGTAATTCCTGAGCTCGGCGTGAAGCACGTTTACATGACTATATAATATACTCGACGAACAGAATACGAGACGTATTATTCTTTCGCAGGGAGGAACACTTTCCTATATCAAGGGAAAGACAATTAAGCATAACGTAGACGGTATCGGCGAAACCAACCTTATTCTGCAAAATTACGCCAAACACTCTGCTTCGTAGCAGAAATTTTAAACGACGCCAAAACGACCATTAGAGTTTAAAAAAATAGGCAACTAACCTGCTTATGAAGAAATGCCAAGCATTCGTCAATAGTCGATAAGGCATGAGTGAAAGCCTGTCCACCAACAGCCATGTGGGTCGAATTGAGCTTCTGAAATAAGGTATATTCGACAGTCGAAGTGAAAATAGTGCTAAAATCAAATTTAAGAATATCNGCCTGTCCGCCAACAGCCATGTGGGTCGAATTGAGCTTCTGAAATAAGGTATATTCGACAGTCGAAGTGAAAATAGTGCTAAAATCAAATTTAAGAATATCAAAGAATGTTTTGATGATTGAAAGAATTTAAACGCTTTAATTAATAAATATAGCGCGAATAAAGAGAACTCCCATGATTAAACGCTGCAGTTTAACTAACTTTTTCAGATAATTCAAAAAAAGATGCGCTCGTCGGGATGAAATTCTGCAAAAAATACTCAAGTGATTGGATTGTTTAGAAATTGTGAGATTCAGTTGACTCCTGATTGGTAGCTCAATTATCCTCACGCTTTCATAAACCTCACGACTGTTCATACAAACCTGCATCAATGGTTGGACGTGATCGAAGTAATATAGTTTGGCTCGAATATCCTCAGCAGCCGCCGCCAACCGAGTCTGATCGGCCATCAGCTGATCGCACGCGTCGTGCAGAGAGCTCGTGTTCTCCGCCACCTGAAAAGTACACTTTTCTAATAAATATGAAATCTTTCGCTTATGATCAACCAACTTCGATTTACTTCGAAGAAATGCTGTCACTACTGCTCGAGCTGGAGATCTTTTTCAGAAGCGACGCCTACATTATTTAACCAGCAGTACTCATGCTTATTAGTTACCGAGAAAGATTAACCAGTACCTCAAGCCGTTCGTAGCGGCTGCGTATAAGTCACTGCGGGGAACATATACGCCGAATTTATTGTGGAAATCGCTATGACGGAAATTTGCGAAGGGCAAATTTTGACTGGTATATGCGATTACCATCATAAAATATTTTTGCTCTCTGCAAAATATAAGAGGTCGAAAAGTTGAGACCGGCCAAACATAACCGCTTTAAGCGAACTATCTTTATAAGCAAAGCAGCTATAAACGATTTTCACTGTACCTCTAATGCCCAGTGCATCCCACATTATCCTGTGCTATATAAAGATCGCTAGCGCGCAAAGTGGCGGACATGCGACTCACGTGACCGGCAATAAAAATATTCACTAACCACTTCATAGCGATCCTTCAGGGTCTCCAACGCGCCCCTGCATGTTTCCAAGCGCGTATGCGCTGTTTTCACTTCTTCGCCACACTTCTTTAATTCGACCAATTCGTCGCGTTCGAGTGTATCATCCTCGCTGTTCTCTTTCGTCAGATAGGAAGCGACGAACTAAAGTTAATTTTCAGTTGACACCTTTTCATTAGTACACACTGCGTCACAGCCGTCATTCTCGCTAACAAGCGCGCTAGAAGGCAACAAATCAATCTTATTCCACCGACATCTTGTGGATGTGGCAGTTTGAACGCTACTTTAACCATTCAACGCCAAATAATCTATCGTAATAACAATAATATGACATTCATTCGTTTTTTCCCGTTTCCTGACAAATGCGATAAGAATTTGCACAAAACAACCAAGTCTCCTGGACGTCTTGCTCGTCTCGTCTCGTCTCGGAGGCTGTGACGCAGACTTTGACTGCAGGAGTACAGAAATAACAACCCAAGACAGCAGAAGTTGAAAATATAGAAACACGATATTTTTATTTCTTGAAATAGGAAAATACCTTGGCGTATGCATCGCTGGTAGATGGCATGGACTGCTGCTCAATCACGGGGAACTTTTTATCTCGAATCTTAAACAAATAATTCATCGCCAAGGGCTCCAGCGTGCACGTCGTTTCTCTCAGCAACTCTTCGAATGTTGTCATTTTTCTTCTTTTTCTGCAAGCTAACCTTACAATAACGTTCGCCATGAAACGGTATTAAACGCGCCAAGTGCTGAATCCGTAAAAAATCTTATTTCTGATCGCTATCCGCTGTTTTAACCCAATCTATTGCCTTGATTCCGTCATGCGAAACTGAAAGTGTCCAACGCTATACACTGCGATTATCTCAAATGCAACAATGGCTCATGTGTGACAATTCTACCGCAGTTCAATGTCCCCGCCACTGCACCTGTGGGGAAACTTGCAACAGATTTACCATCATTCATTACTCGCCACCGCAAAAGCAGTTAAGTTTCCTAAGACGATAAGTATGTTAAGACAGAATAGTCTCCCCAATGCACACTAAGCTTGTAAATCAGCCCTTCTTCAAATACACCCGATGGATCGCTATCAAACATCTATTTCAAGTGCTATGTTTCTAAATTTTGGAATCCAAAAGTCAAAGAGGCGAACGAACTGATATCGTATGCAGCACTTCAACGTGTGTGAACTTATTCCGGAACTCGCTCTGAGACCAAGTAACAGCCATGTTGTGTCAAGTTTACTGTTTTGAGATGAGCGCAGTGGCATTATTAAGCAATGCAAACCCATGCGAGGGACATGGGCAGATTGCTGGAGGAGAATGGCTGTGGGAAAATCCCTTCTGCCGTCCCTGGTGACTTATAGGTCAACATCACATAGAGAATTTTTGGTGCAAAATCAGGAAGTCACTAAACATGAGAAGAGAGATATTCTGCGTTACGATGGCCATCGCTTAGCCCAAGCTTGCAGAACATTTAAATTTGTCCAAAACCCAGCTTATCTTCTGCCCTTTGTAAAAGAGCGCCAAATGTTTGATCGTCTAGGTAACAGAAACGTGTTTAATCCTCTGCTGATTGAACATCTGCGATATTATAATATCATTTTAGAAAGCTCCTTCATCTCTTGTAGATATATCATTACTAATTTACCAAATAATATTGGCTCATACGAAATGAGGCTCATCAAGGGTAGTTTCGATGACTCAGGCTTCAGCCCTAACATGTGTAGTTTGCAGTGCATTCTTGAGCAGTTATCAAACGGCTTAATCTCAGGTTTTCTTCCAAAGACCTGCCCTGCATATACCTGCATAAAAAGGAGTCAATCATAGTTCATGGAACTGATATTATGGAGATGGCGTTCAGTGCATAGTGTTCCTTTGAGTAAATTTTCATTAATTAGCAAAAAACGTAAGCCGAAAGTTCGCGCTCTAATAGCGCCTTTATGGAAACAGAAACTATAACTTTTCTTCCTCAAAGCTGAAGACGTGACAGGTTATAGCTGTAATTGTGATGAATGCCATTTTGTTCATAGAATTCCTACTAAGTTTACCAGTTAGCCCAGGTCGTAATGCTGCTTATCGAAGCCAAAGGTTTACTCTAACCAAAATCGCTGAGCTACGCAGCTGGCTAAACATATTGTTCTACTCGCTCACATCCAGGCACAGTCAACGTAGCCACGCCGAAATGACTAACAACACACGTACAAACCCGAGTGACTATTTACTCACGCCGAACGTGACAGTCTCCACAGTTTATCTCTCCCTTTGTGCGGCGCAAGGAGTAGCACAACTTTTGGAAATTCATTGGTCACATTCTCGGGTGTCGCACGCCGGCTTGTCAGCATATTTTTATGTATAACAGATAAGTCTTGGCAAGTCTTTATAAACTGCCCACTGGTATTCCTGCTTGGCGTGCGATTCACTGACAAATTGCAGCTACGGTGAGTTGAATTTTTGGAATTCAGTATATAAACCGGCCTCTTGAAATACAAGGACAAAGTAGGAATGTTATGATTTCATTCCTGCTATCCTGTCTCGAAACCCATCTCGGTTCGATAAACTATGGATAAAGCTGGCTTTTTTAAGGAATTCCTGAAATTCGCCGGTTCTTTGCTCATATCAGTTATATGCAGACTTGGATATCCTTGCTGCTGTCTAGGCAAGCGTTTCTCATTGGGATCGTAGAATAATAGGCAAAATTCAAGACTTGATGAGTTTCCCTAGTAGTAGTCGTGCGCATGTTTAAAATGTGATATTTAGCTGACTTTTTTGCAGAACACTTTTTCCTAAGTCACTCAAATCACTGACATAAGACCGCAATGATTTGCATCTTAATTTTGATCAGTTTGAATATTATCGCTGTGCACGCGCAAGCTCCTTGGAACTGGAGGCAGAGTCAGGGCGATGCAGCGGTACTTGGAGCATCAATCGACGCATTTCAGCGGCAGTTTGAAGCCGACAAATCTCGGCAGACGTTGCCGCTAAGTGGTCAGAATGGCGATGGATCCAATATCGCGTCGTCATTTGCCCAAAGAGACTCCTCCTTGCAAAGCCCTAGCAGTTTATCTCCACTTGGTCAGAGCAACCCTTATGTCGTTGGTCAAAGTGACTTATCTCTAAATGGTTAACGTCCTTTAGGCAATCATTTTCCTTCCCACAATATCAGAGCTCAACAGGGCAATCGACTTGTTCGTCAGTGTTCTTGTGACGAAACATCTCTGTGTTTCGATCAACTGAAAATCCAGACATTTCAATGCTCAGGAAATTGCATGTTTAACTTCAATCCGGTCACCAATCGACCGCAAGATTTAGGAAAGTGTTTCGAAGGACAAGGAGATTTGATGGACCAATACATGCAGTGTTTTAAAACGCAAATAAAAGACCGAGCGGGGTAAGTTATGTAACCTTGACTTATCTTGCATTCTTTGTTACAGTGTGATTAATCCATTCGCCACAAATATTGCTATAAAACTTTCAACAGCGAACTAAGCAACATTAAATAAGTTAAAATGAGTAGAAACTTGAATTATCAATATATTTAAGTGTGAATATTGCTGCTCTTTCGTTAATATTTTCGCCACGGAAATTTATCAAAATTGATGATATGTTTTTATTTCCATTGATAACGTTACTAACTGACACTCACGTTTAAGCTTTATATATGATATTTTGAATGAATTACCCTTACTAGCAATGAGTTATGTTAGCCGAACTCATCTCAGCACCATGTTGGTTGGAGCATAATAAATTATTGCTTGTAAAACCCCCAAAGACACTACCGCAAATTCATTTCGTTCAAGCTTCACAGGTACTTTTACAGCAAAATTATGTACAAGTAAAGTTGTATCAGGACTCCTATTACACTCTTCATTCTGGCCAACTTGCTGTTTTAGCTTCTCTTGAGTTTAACCTAAGTGTGCCTTTAATACAGGTGCGTATCCACCACGAATGGCCCAATGATTCCGTGGCAGAACTCCTCTGAACTATTCAATCGCGAACTGATTATTAATCTTAATTCGGATAATCCATGGGAAAAATTGTTGATTGGGGTACTGAAGAACGTGTTCAATTGTGCAAAGGGCTATGTTAACTGCGTCAAGCAGTGCATCAACGAGAAGACTGCCAGTGGAGTCTGCCTCGACCAGTTTGGGTAAGTATGACTGAGCTCAGGACAGCCACGAAGAATAAAAACTGTCTGGCAACTTAACTTAGCTAAGCGAGGCGGAGCTGTTTGTTAGCGATTTATTTACTAAAATTATTCTCTCCAAATATTGCTGACACGCCACATTCTTTAATCCTTAGGTTAAATGCTACTCTAACCAATGTTTTGACTAATCATTGCAAAAATCTTTAGCTTACATCTAAACTTTAATCTAACCACCTCAATATTTGAGCATAAGTCTGAGCCAAGGCAAAAAATAAGAAAAGTGGGCGTCAGCAATATTTAGACAGACTGAAATTTACTGATTAAATTTATTAGCTGGTGCACTAGTCACAATTTCTTATCTATTCCTAAACAATTTGTTTATCAACGACTCGCTTCGTTTGATAATAAGTTAAAGAAAGAGGTAAGAAACTATATGTAACTGAAGGCCACTAACAGCCCGATTACAGCGTCTTGCTGGACGCGTTTGCAACATTTTCGCATCACACTAACGCCACGAGAGCACGGTTTAGTGGTGCAGTGAGGGGCTTATGTTACAAGCAATACTGGTTCTTATTCGATTGAAAAGTATGTACAGTTTACGCCCTGAAAATTTCGGTAAAGCTTTTGAACATTTTCCGACGAAAGTTCGGATAGTGTTTCGACCTTATTTATTCGGCGGATGAAAACTCATTTGGGGGCTGTCTGTTTAAAAATTATCTGAATCTAATTCTGCGGGAACGCCTTCACTCTATGAAGGTGCTGTTCCAATCGCAGAAGTCAAAGGCATTATCGTAAGATGTTTAGGTAAATTTAATATTTCACATGTAATACTTGCCTTATTGCTATAGATGTCAGCCTCTGTTGCCGACGGGAAGCAACGGAAATGAGATGCTTCACTCGTGTTCGAAAAACTTCAGCTTGAAGAAAGATGCCCAAGAAATGTGCACCTGCGCCGTCAACGCGGGCTTAAGGTAACTTGAAGCACTTGAAAAGTTACACTATACAGGATAGTTAGCTCATATATCCTAATGTGCTGTGGTGAGCTACCCCATCATCCATGTAAATGAATCTCATGAAGCGGTGTTATATATGGAACTACCGTAATCGCGATAGCTGCTTACTTCCAGTTCCTTCGGCAGAGCAAAGGTTTTCGTGCTAATAATTTGATGAAAGAGCTTCAAATGTTGAACTAATTGCTCATTTCTCATTGGGTCCAACGTTGTGATAATTGCATTTTGTTCACATTTGATTTTCATAGTGGTCATTTATCATTTAATTTATTTCCAGCGATCTCACATTCTACTGTCCATTTATTGGTTTAATGGATTCAGGGAGAAAATAGGATCAATAGTAAAAACCAACGAATAAAAGGATACTGCTGGCTTTGGTTTATTAACAATATTTGTTGTAAAGACACCATTTGACTGTGACCGTGTGTTATATTGCGTAAGTGAAGTTCTGGTGGGCTTGCCTGTGTTCTCGGCTGATTAAATCATTTTCGTCTATTGTTCTCTGTTATCTACAATAAAAGCCATTAACTCAGCAATAATAATAAAACAAACGACGAAGCCTAACGAAGCTGTTAGCGCACCAACTCAACTCACGAACTTCCAGAACAGCTAAGATTCAAGAAATATTTTATTCAGATCATTTGCACAAATACACCCACAGTTCGCTGACTGTGGTAAGCATAGTAATCAGAACCCCAAACAAGATCTTCAATCTTCTTTGCGCAAAGTGCTTGACAGAAAATTAATCAGACTATAATATTACTTAAATTCATGCCGAAGAAATTATAGTAATAGCAGTCTACAAGAAGAAGAAGCTATCGAGCTCATTGGTCGATAACTGCTCGCAATCATCTTCGGCAACACATTCATTCTTGTCGTTGCGGAAGAAGCCGGGCTTGCACCAGCAGGCCGGCGCATGACACATCTTCGCACACGGCTGTGGTTGTCCCCTTTGTGAACATTTCTTATCGCAAGCATTGCCGCAGGGGTTCAGCGTCTCATTTGTGCCGCATTGGTATGCTGAAGAGGAAAACAGATATAAAATAATTTCCATGTTGCCTCTGCAGAAATTGTGACCCTCTGGTTCGACAGCTTTCTACATGAGTGACTTGAGAAGGTTGTTAAATGCAGCAAATTAACTGCATCAGTCTTATACGAGTTTGATAACAAAAACTGAGACTCTCAGTTTAGACTTGAGAAAATGTCGTTAATGAGCTATGTGGGTTATAAGGTTTCTGTTTAGTTTTTCCTTCCCTGGACATGGCTAATTCTGCGATGCTCGCTTCAAGAATACAAAAGTTTTCCTTATCTTCAGTCAATCTAAGTACGTAACCAGACTAGTGATTTCAGTTCGCGGCAAAAGGTTTTTGTATTTTTAATTGGACGCAGCCGATAGGGATCAGTTTTATAAAATCACTGTATTTGCGGAACTAAAAGTATGGTGATTATTTAGAAAATTAGAAATTATCGATATATGTTCAATCACCGCGCTTGCAGTTTAACAAATGCACGATTTTCACTAAATCAAACCTCAGAAGTAGAAATATGAAAGCTGGTGGCACAATGGAGAAATAGGGGATTTCCTTCACATCTTAAGATATTTGGATCATCCTATCGACCAGTTTTACTCCATACTGACAAAATATGGCCAGTAGATCATTTCTTTCAATGAAATGACGACTTACAAGGGCAGCGACCGATCTCGACGCACGTTGGCTGTCCGTCATTTTCGTTCAGAAGGAAGAATCCTTGTCGACAGACGCATTTAGGTGGGCCGAGACAGGTATCATTGCATTCATCTGGCAAGGAAATGCTGGCAGCCGCAAGGGTTGAATTTTCAGTTGACTGCTGAAAAGGAGATAAATCCGATCAAACCGAAAGCAACAGCGATGGGAGACAGTCGGGAAATTCCAATAGTGGGTGAGTTACAAAAGATCTGAGCATTTAGAGTTATATTGTGGCATCCATTTGGTGTGGCGCCCTATTTTATCAGTAGGCTCTTCGTTTGGCGTCTCTTTTTTGCCAGTTTTCGGTTTGAACTTGGCTCGATTGACTCCCCACCTTAGGGTTGCCGTGCTCGAGAACGATTCTTATTATGCCGAAAAAGTGTTAAAGCAACAATCCTTTTTTGGGCGCGCAGCGGAGCAGAATATTGAGGTCGCGGTAGGATATTTCAAGCATATTTTATAATTGTACGCAGCAATTAAACTGAGCTTCCCATGCCATCAAGCCCTGACCACCTATGGTGTGCTTGTAGACTAGACAAAATGCTGACAATATCAATTAAAGAGATCCAGTAGGAGAGCTTATGGGCATCTATAAATCACTCTATAGCGCTGATTGTACAATAAATTAACACTGAAAAACTGCATTTGTAATACAACAAAGTTTTACCATTTGTGAAATTAGTTCTTGTACCTCTTCACATGTCCGCTGAGTGCACTGCTGCCCGCAGTTGTTGAGCTCAGCATTTGGGTCAGAACATGTTCCTGAAATTTCATTCTCTATAAGGCTAATGACAAAAAATATTGCAGAAAATGGTTTAGAGGGGAATTTTGCAGTTTGTGATCATTCGTCAGTTATCAACTACGTCAGTAGTGCAGACAGCGGTTTGTCTGAGAAAGTGCGAGACGTCAAAGTTTAGCAAAGCGTTTTTGAAACCGAAAGATCAAAAGTCAGAGAAACTCAAATATATACCGATAATATTAAATATTATTAGATTGATGCATCAGTTGAGCCGATTTTCGAAACAACATATCAAAGTATCAGTGTAGAGCAGCGGTGACGCTAATTTGCAGCGATTTATTAAAAAATACGCCTCTCGATATATTGCGCGTTACGGCGTCTGTCTGCGCACGCTTTTGTATTCCAAAGTACTTTGGCGTATATTAAAATAAATTTGGACAACAGCACTGCGCGAGCATCGTGAGGATGCAATAAATTTATGTCTCTGGAGAGCTTTAAATTTTCCTTAAAAGATAAAGTTGAGAACTGCAAAATTATGCCTACTGGGGATGGTTTCGCATTGAGTTGGCTGAACACATTTGCCCTCGGCGTTCCTGACGAAGCCCCGTTGACAGACGCACTTGGCAGCGTTGCAGGTTATATTGCATTGCTCGTAGGCGGGCAGTGGCTGACCGCACACGCCCTCGCAGTCCGCGAAACAGCCCGTCATCAGCGATTCGTTACCCGAGCAGTTATATTGAGGACAATTTCTTGGTTCCACGCATTCTCCATTCAGCATCACATAGCCAAAGTTGCAGACACACATCTGTAAGTGATTCTTGGTATTTATATACATTTCTCATTTGAACTGCAACAAATATACGCGTCATAAAAATATCAATGAAAATTTAGAAATGTATTGGCAGATATATATGGTTACTGGTTGGCTATTGTCGGGCACATGGCGTTACGTTTCGGAAAAATGCTTAGTTAATGCCAATTTCATGTTTTTTCGGGAATATAGTCAAGAGTAGGAATATGGTCAATACTGAAGAGTTCAAAAATACGCCATACCTACCGTTTGATTGGTCTTCTGGCATTCGTTCGTCATTTTACATGTGGCGTTTTGGTCAACGCGCGTTCCTACTGACTCGCAGGTTGCCACATTGCATACCAATGGATGGTTGCAATCGACTACAATTTGATTGGCGCCTTGGCAGATCGTCGTTTCCATTGTGGTTGTTGATTCATCCACGCCATCCATCGCATCTTCCTGCTCTTCGGCGTCGTCTGATATCGAAAATGTTGGCAAGGGCGCAGCATCAGCAGCAATGTCAGCTGAATATCTAAAAATTATCCATAAAAACCGGAGAGACTGATATCAACAGGTCCCCGACGCTCTACCAAGCCACATTTTCTCAGATAGGGCTGTACTCCTTACTATTTACAGTTCTCCCACTTTCTGCATGACCACAGTACTGCGATAAAGGCTATCAAAGATGTATTTGGAAACAGCTATGCTTTAATTGCCGCGTTCATATGCTTAATGATCGCTGGTAAGGGAATAATGGGAGTAGGTCGGTAATTGAAAGAGAAAGCAATAATCTTGCTCTCCTATCTATTGAAAATTTCTTGAGCAAATAAGTTGCAGAAATGCTTAACAATTCAACTGCCTGCAAAGGCGCAAAGTCGATTCATACTCTCCTTCCCCAAATTTCAGATATGCTTACGATTCATCCGTATCTGCTTCGCTGTCATAGGCCGGTATTTTCCGAGCACTTCCGAATCCCGAATAGCTGCCCACAGCGACCATTGAGGGTTGATAGAGGTTTTGAGGCTGAAAGTGAGTAGAGTGGGTGAGGAAGAAAACTTCCGTCAGAATTCTGGCTACACTCAATCCTGAAGAATGAACCAAAAACGTTTATTAGCTGTGTATGACAAGGTTGCTTAGCTGTAAATTAATCAATTATAATTTCTTATGATTTGCAGCCAGGATTTATACAAAATGCTCTAAATGTTCCTTATTCCCGCGTGGAAAATTGAGAATCACGCCAGCTTGGCAGTGAAATAGTTAACAGTCTTATGTTCAAAGTGTTTCAACATATTTTTCATCTAAAACTGTCTCTGGCCAATCAACTCAGAATAGGCAAACAAGCAAACCTGTTGGGGCCATGGAGCACTGCCCATTCTGCCGCTAGCGTAACGGACCGGCGAGGATAATGGCTGGGCATTCCAGGCACGACCCATACTATAGGCTAAGGATGCATGATGAAAACCGCTTGCCTCCGATTCTTTCTCCTCTACAAATCGCGGTTCAATTTCTTTGTCGTCTTGTACAACTACCATTGAAGTCAGCTCCGTAACAAAGTTGTACTGAAATTGTGTTATTGTAAGCGATGCCGTCGATAGGGGGACTTTAACGCCAAATTTTAGAATAAAACAAATTTGTATCATATAAGGCTTCTTTTGCTACTTTTTACTCCTATAGTTAGCTCGTATACAGTCGTAACAGTACTAAATTATGGTCAGGACTGATCTAAATTCATGTTATTAACATGTTTTACCGCACTAAGCAGCCACATAGGCATACATATTGCAAATGCTTCTTTGTTCTCGCGAGCGGAGAAATAAGGAAAGATTCTTATGTACATGCAATCTTCGCGTAACTCCCTGGCCACCTGTATTCCAGCTAGTACACCATTAAATATGCCACTTCATGTGCATTAATATAGTACGGTACCCGTTTCAAGTGCGGAACGAAACTGATTTTTGGGGAATAAATAGGGTATGCATACTTTGAGGCTGAGCGCGAGCGCCTTGTCTTTTAGCTCCTTTTTCTTTGCTTCGGTATCCGCTCGGCTGTCGGCGTTCTTCAGTAACTGCTTGATCGTTTTGTACGCCCACATTCTCTCGACGAAGCCGCCGAGTGAATCGGCAGGAAGGAGTTCGGCATCTTGCATCTCAATGCCGATCGGTAGAGGCCTCGGCAATGGATATGGGAAGATGATACATTCCGTCTGAAAGTGGTCGAGAATTATTGTGAAATCAGTGAAACCGAGGAAGCAAACTAATGAGAACGGCAGTCGAATGCGCGGCATTTACATTTCTCGTTTGAACGCTTCGTTCAGTGAACAATCTGATCGGTCTCGTCCTCATACTTTTGGCCCTCAAGCGATTTGGTAATCAGACCTTTACCAAGCAATTACTGTTGCGATGAAAGCATTCTATTCTTAGGTGCGCTTGATCAAAGTCAATGTTTACACAATAAAATTGTTCATAGTCACGTTATGGTAAGTGAACGGTACGCCCTTCCAACCATTCAGTTTTAGTTTCCCAAACACCTAGTGAGATGAATCCTTAAGCGTTAGCCAAGAAGCTGTCATGTTAATCTAATGTGATTTTCTGCTATAAGAACAAATAAATCAAACGCACCCTCAAAATTTAGAAAAAAATTTTAATTTCAGCCGTGATGAGGCGTTTATCCTTATGAGAAACTACTGATTGCATACCATAAGATGAGGTAAACGAAAATTTGGACAGATCAGATGACACATTGCTCACCCGAAACTCGTGATCGACGGCGATTCCGAATCCGTGGACATCGACTGCCATAACTTTCACCGTTGTGTTATTTCTTTCTCCAATTGGCTGTCGCTGCTCCATGAAGGAGTCCTTCAGCTTTCCAACAGTCATCACCTCGGCGCCCTTGTAGTATACATTGCTGTCGCTCGCGACGATCGAATCTGCAAGATAAACTGCGTTCAAAGGTCGAATTAAAAGGCTCGAAGGTGGATCTGGGAAACGAATGCAAATATTGCAATTGAACTGAAATTCAGTAACTTTATTTTTGCAAGTAAAATATAGTCGATCATTTTAAAGATGCAAAAACTGATATAAACCTGTCATTTGACCAGTTTTATTTATTTTTAAATGAAAGTACATAAATCATTATTTCCCGTTTTTAACTAACTTGATTGTATTTTAATTTCTGAATTCAGTTTTTCATGATATTATTCATCAACCTTTTACAACGAAGTGTAAATAAAATGAAAAAGAACTGGAAACGCGTAAATGAAAGAAATGACATTTTAATTTTCAAAAAGAAGCAACAATGCAGACAGAGATTGCAGTGCCGCAGGTTACGATATGTTTGCACTGACTGCAAACCGCACATCGCAAACGAAGATTCTGGGCGTTGGAGCATTGTAAACGCCACTCACTACACTTTCATGATTTCGTTTTGAGAAAAAACTGTACCGGGTTCAACGGTCTCGTTGAGGTAGTTGATTCTGACGTTAGTGAGCAAAGGATGCGATATTTCGCTGTAAAATCCGTGCAGTTGTATGGCGGCGTCGCTGTCCTCATAAATTTTCCTGAAAATCGTTGACTGATTTGAAAACATTAGTAAAAGAAAACTGGAAACGGCAGACCTTGCGAGACCACCATTTCTGGCCGAAATTTTCTTCAACAGTCCGAAATCGGCACCTGCGCCGAAACTGATGGAATGGATCGCAACTTGGTTACTCGGTCTTTGTTTCTCCTGTAAGCATCTATTGCAACTATTCTAAAATCATGATAATACTCTGTTGGGTAAATAATGAAATAATATTAATTAAGTATTGAGCAAAGCTAATAAACAATAATTAAACAAGCAGTCAGTAAACAGAAGAGGTAACTAAACAGTATGATAATATGAAAACTATAAAAGTCTCTTACAGCAACGTTTGTGAGCATATGATCCGGCTGGGTGACGCCTTCAGTCGCCTCTCCGTCAGTCAAGAAGATAATCGCCGGCTGGTAGCGTTCGAAGTTTATCGAGCTGTTTGTGTTGAGCATGTCAAGCGCCGTCAGCAATGCTGCGTTGATGTTTGTGCCTGTAGATCAAAGGGAGTTTGAAGTTACAAATGCCACAAGAGTATTTTTACAAATACTGGTCAATTTTCTGCGAATAGCGATCAATTATTCGATGATTATGATCATATGCAATTCCTCGCAAACTCAGTCACCTTGCTATAAGTGGCGCACACCTTAATTACGGTAGTTTCCCTCTTGTCACTAGCATTGCAGTGCTATTTTGGGAAAGATGAGATTTCTTGCAGGGGGCACTTTCTTACTAAGGAAAAGATTTGAAGCGTATTATTTATGTCTCTCTTTATTTTCAAGTCGGAGGACGGCTGAGACAGTATATCATTTTATTTTCGCCCCGCGTTGCTTTCGTTGACAGTTGTCTTATTTGTAGCTGTTTTGCGCTCGGTGGCATTATTCTTGGAAAGTTCCTAGATTCGCGCAGTTGCTTACGAGCACATCAGCATTCAATGTTTCATATGCAAAATTATCTATTATAGGTAATAGCGGGGAGGCAAAAAGTACACAATTTAGAGCTTAGTTGATAATAACTCACCTCCGAGAGCTCTTATGCTCTCAACGAAGCGTTGCGCGTTAGCTATTGAATCGGGGTTGGCTGTCTGCGCATTCTGCTTCCAGAAGGATGTCTCGCTCGAAAACGTCAAAATGTTGAAATAGTCCGCCGGGCTTAAATCCTTCAGAATGACGTTCATTGCTTCCTATAATAGAGAAGAGCATATTTTTGTAGCATATGAATGCCAACCTTTGTTTGTCGCATCTTCGTGCCTTCCATACTACCGGATTGATCGATCACAAAGATGATGTGTTTTGGCAGGGCATCGGCAATTTCAGGAGCGAAGAAATGGACGAAATATCCGTTGATCGCCTAAAAAGGCAAAAAAAGATACATTTTTGTTCAGCATTCAATTATATTTTCACAATTCATTGGTTGTACAGGCCGCTTAGACAATTGTAGGACTGAAATAACTCTGTTCCAAAATAACCAATTAAAACATCGCGTAATCATTTGGTCCCTCTTTGCATTTTTCTGAGATATAATTAAAATGCGTGGTTTAGCGGCCACCGCGAATTTTCGGTCTCACAGCCCCTAGATCATGATACAGCTGTGCATACGCTACTAGAAACAGTCAAGCACACCTTTATTTCACCCCCTGCCGGCCGTTCGACATCGTATAGAAAGACGAACTGGCCATTAAGGCCCTTGTCGGAGGATTCGCGTTGTTGCTTATCAGTAGGAGAGTATGAAGCAAAGAGATGCGAGGCATTTTTTGTGAAGTTCTTCGCAATTTTAAGCTCGTTTGACCAGTCGTCCATCTGTAAGCATCATAAAACGTCATAAGTTGAAAGTAGTCAACTTGGGTTAATTAAAGTGGGCTGAGCTGAACCGCCATGCTTTCTGGAGCGAATTACAAAATATTACTGTATATGAAGTATTGCGAAATAACGGAATCACGTGAGCGTCAGGAAATCAGAAATCATTGAAAAACGAATGATCATTGTTTTATCCCAATTGCTCAATTATTGGTCACTTATTCTCAATATCTACCATTTGTAATTATGATTTCTATCTCTTTTTAAAGGGAGCCCTGCAGTGTTAAATTAAAGCCGAATTAGAATAATTGTAATGCTAAAATGTACCTTAATCAGCTGATGAATCGTCTGATCGCCGATATCCTTCGCAATTTTCGGGATGTGGAACTTTTTGATCATCGCATTCTCTCTCACATCCAAAGTAAGCTTCATTCTTTTTACAATCTGAATGTTTCATTACACTTTTTAAACGGAAGCGAGGAAGAACGTTTACATTAAGTGTTATTTGCAGCGATACTTTACAAGTGCACATCTATAGTTGGTGGTACCATTCTTCTTTTATAAGAAAGTTAATTTTACTCAGAATGTCAAATCGTGCCCACCTGAGATGTTGGAGATCAGCGGGTTAAAATTCTTTGGGGGACGATTTCAACGATACGGGAAATTCGAAAAATTTTGTATCATAGTAATACAACCGCTTCAGACACGTTCATTGAACGAGGCCTGCGATGTAAGTTCGGTGTTTAGATGAGGTTCAGCCCCTTTTGAATACTCATTTGGCAACATATTCTTAACGATTCTCTGTATACTCAGAAATATGTTCGTCAATAAACAATGGAAATGATCTGTGCTATTAGCTTTCGGAACTAAAATTGCAAATCGGTTTAGGGGAAAAGGCGAACTCGCAGGTTACCTCTGTACCATGTAAATCTCTCACTTGTGTTACCGTAAGAAAATAAAAAACAGTCAGCAATTTATCAGGCCGGCTCACCTGTCCAGGTCGAATGTTAATGACGTGCTTGTAATAGTCGTTGACTCTGGTCAGCACTTCTTGATATGTCAATTGAAATTCGACCTTTTCTTGTCCACCGATATTCACGCTAATCTTGAAGGCATTTGTTCTGCGCGGCCTGCAATTAATATTATTATTCATGGAGTGTCGGTTTAGAGCAAACACTCGTCGTCATCTGATCAGGAATTATGTTCTTTTTCGACCCCCTAAGAGATAATATAACATCTCTCTCTCAATCCCCCGATGCCCATATCCTTTTTACTAATATCAGAGGTTTATTCGTTTTGTATGCAATCTTAAATGACGCCCCAACTGCGTTTCGCCAGTCAAGGGGATCTTGGTGAATATTCCCTAAACTTACGTCTGCTCGACGTGGCCAGCCGTTTGACCGGCTGCTCTCGCGGCGTCGTAAGCGGCCTTCGCTTCTTTTTTTTCTTTCACATTACCGACGATTGTATTGTTGTTTATGACCCTGAAGGAGACTGTAATGCAAACAAGTTTGTGAAATTTTGAATATTTCTTTAATATTTTCCACTCGAATTGACCAGAAACTGTTTGGAATTGCTGAAATTTTCATTTACTAATGACTACGTGTTGAGAAATTACCTTAAAACTGATGTTTTTCACTTGTATTTAAGCGCGCAGAATCAGTTCAGAAAAAAATTTCAGCGTAATTTTGTTAGCTGTTTATAAAATATGCCTATCAGGGGTTGTATTCGAGGAAAAATTATTGCTCATGCCATACATTTAGGATCACATAGTGACGTCAAAAAGTTGTTTAGGGATAATTTTTCCAAACTATAATAAATTTGAGTTTTAGTCTCCGTTGAAATGGAGGATTAAAATACTTTTATTGATAAGAATTCTGAATTTTGGAGGTTCATTTTTCGCTAGCCTACCGTGTACTCGCCTGAGTTTAATATACATTTCGGTGACAAATGCAGGGCGCTTACAATTATGTTTTAATGAAATGATAAAATTATGGTATTCTTACATGGTGAAATTGGAGATGAACGCCTCTTCGGGTAGCACTACAGAAAAGCTAACTTCTGCCGCTTCGATTTCGCGATTCTTTACACGGCTGCTGACGATTGTGGTGGCGAATCTCGACACAATCTTTGACTCAATCAAAAAAGAATCGATCTGTAGACCAGCGACGGTCCCTGTCGACTCCTCTTCACTCTCTTCGCTGTCATCACCGTCTGCTGAGAGTGCGTCAACGATGGCCATATCTGCGAGCATTCGACTGCTATCCTCTCCTTCTTCCTCATTGATTTCTTGACTGCTCGTGAGATTCTGACGGTTGAGATTCAGTTCCAGATCATCATGCTGATATCTCTTTCTTGCATCTGTAAAACGATACTATGGTTTTCCGTAAAAATTTCGCCTAGAATCAAACTCCCAGGGACTCATTTTGATAATTAAGCCTTTTGGCACTTTTCAAACCTTTCTTTTGAAAGTCTGGATTTCGGATCACTGAGAAATGAGAGAATGAGTACAATATAAGTCATTCATTGAGAAAGCAACCTGCAGGAAACAAAATTCTAATCGAAAAGAAAAATCTTATTATGTTTTTGAGTATTTCAATTGGAATCGTAAGAAGCTTGATGCGAGAAAATATGATTTTGAACGCTAGTGATCACATTTCAAATATTCGCTTATTGATTTGCATTTGTGATCTGCAAAAGGCTGAGAGATCGCCTAAGTTGATCATCGAGAAGGAGAGGCTGGTGGGGTCAGTGGACTTTGACCTTTCCATAGCGTCGTCCAGGGACCGATATTGTAAAACTACTTTAATATTACTTGATATATTTACACGTGATTTAAGATGTGAATACAGTCATTGGTCAGAGGTGACGCGGGCGGGAAATAAACGTCACTTCCTATCAACGGCCGCATTCACTTACAATGCAAAGCCATTAAATATATTTTGTTTTGTTTTGCATTAATTTTAATTTCAGTTTTGCTTCTTATAATCGAAGGTCTTGGTCAGCTTGTTCGGAAATATGGGCTCGCTCATTCTAAAAGTAAACTCATACCTTTGCCGAGAATTTGTCCCGGCCGACCATCCGAGTTGATTATTCCTCCATATGCAGCAATGAAGATAAGATTTGCGCAGAAAAGCGCTTGTATGAGAGGCAGACGCATATCTGTCAACTACTCTGAGCAGAGTAGCTGGTTCGAGTCAGAAGAAGCAGCAAATAAAGCAAGCAAGTAGAAGGGTGACTAACACTAGCGTATCGTGTCAGGCGCTTTGGTTTTAAAGCAGCGCCTGCACAAACACTGCCTGTGATTGATATACACGTGTTTCCGGCCCAGTTCAACGTTTCCTGTGGGAGCTTCACTGCTGATAAGAGTGGGCCGCACGGGCCAAATCACTGCCGGTTATACATAGTTCGATCTGAATCACATCTTGTTTTCCGCTGTAAACATACGATCTTCAAGTAAACAAGGACACTTTGCAGATCAAACAGGACACATAATAAGTCAAAAATGACATAGCTCATGTATGACTAATATGGAAAAAGTCATCTTTAAAATGAAAGGTGTTTTTTCGAAAGTAGAAATTGTAATATTCATGTAAAGCAAGCCTGTCAATTGTCCACAGCATAATTCGATTAAAATATGACACTTGCAGGAGATGTTTGTTGAACAGGTTATCTCAAGGAAGGCAGAGTTATTATAAGCTTCTTACTCTCTTGACCACAGCCGCCTCAACTCTCATTTGTTCCCATCCCTTAAGGGCGCGTTTGCGAGTACTTGAAAACTTTGCATTGCGAACTAGCAATCGACTCAGTCGCCGAGACGATCACATTGAACATCTCATGCAGTTATAAAAATCTCCTCCCATTGCTCTCTCATACCGTGTGAGAAGTAACTCTGTCCTGTTCTTTGTTTTTAAGTTGTTAAAATTTTTAATCAAATACATTCCTTGGGCGCCCCCTCTATGCGGGTATTGCAAGCAACGTTTGAGACATTTTTAGAAGAGCACCAGCGTAGTAAACAGCGATTCAACAGTATTGATTATTAAGTTACTTAACTTGATTATAGCTCAGCATTTTGTATCTATTAATAACTGAATAAGAAACGGCTGATTTATTTACTAATTAATCAACTAATGAAGTTTGGTTAGGCTGACAAACTACTATTTATGGACAAGATAGCCTTTGGTGGAACAATGTGAGATAACTGCGGTTCTACAGTTATTTGAACCGATACATTGTATTCCCTATGAGGAGCGGCGCTACCTTGCTTTAATGGCTGCACCCTTACGAACAAATCGAATCTGCAGACTTGTCTGAGGGGGAGGTGCATATCTCACACCCAATGGAGCGACATGTGCACAGCTTTAACCTATGGGAAGCAGAGTCGGTCAGCTTGAAATATTCGCCAAAGAAGTTTTGCAAACTATTGGCAACCTCTTGTTAAGAAAATTTTTAGCCAGTTACAGCTTTGCGATCATTCTTGTCGTAAAGGGCCTCCTTACTGATTAAAAATTTTCCCTTGCTCTTCATGTCGCACAGATTGTATAGATATGAGATTTTTTGAGGTATAAACATACCACCAATGTACATGTATCATCCCTCTGTAGTTCTATAGTAGCATACAAATGACACGTTTTTGATACGATGAAGAGTTCTCGACTGTTGATTAAGGCGCCCATGACTTCGGCTGTAAGCAGATTTAGCTATGGCAGAAAGCGGATTTGCAAAATTCTCCATTTGACAAAACACTTTTCATTATAGCCTTGAACGTACACGTGGGGCATTCTCTCAGTTAATAAATTCCGTAAGTTGCTTTCAGTTTTGAGCTTTCCTTAAGAACCTCGTATCTATTTATTCGGAGGTATTTATATGTTGCTGTACCTTAAGATATCATGGCGTTGTGCCGCTATCATATCAGCGTGTGATACTGTTATTTCAATTTCCTGAAGACAAAAAATTCAAATTCTCGCTGATATTGTACGAGACAAGCACCTCAGTCTTGGCTCAAAGCCCACTTTTCATATTTTTATGCCGATATATTTGAATTCTTAACTTTCACTCCTGCTTTTCACGATTGAGCGAAAAGGACGGATAAAATTTTGATTTCTCAGCCGTTGAAATGGCGATTGACAACTACATTATTCATCTTTCTTATGGCAGTCAGAGTGTCGGTAAGTACAATGTTAGGTTACATTTTGAAAGACGAAATAAACTTAGTGGTGTAGTGCCGGAATCATTATATTGGCTATTCGTCTACCATCTACGCTTGACACTAATCTAAGTAGCGCCGGAAGTTATATAGCCATATGTTCAACAGTGACGAAGTAGTAATTTTTTTCTCTTTTTTTGAAGTCAGCAGAAAGACGAGAAAAGTAGATTGAAAGAGTCATGAATTCCAATCGGCCAGAACTATGTTTGTGATCTTTCTAATCTGCAGGCTCTTTTTTAAGATAGCGCATTACAATTTTTCTCGCACAACGACACGATTTTCTGTGTTAAAGGCAAACTATAACGTTTAATCAAAAACGGTTGCATTTGCAGTTATTTTCATAGTGAACGGGCTGCTTTTGCTGACAATATTGTCCGATCCATTGCTCCGGAAGAGAAACGAAAAGCACATCATAGCATACATGGCTGGTGCTGATGTTTTCTACGGCTTGAGTACCGTAATGATGGCGGTTCATCGAATGATCGTTGTTTCTCTCGGAGAGCAGAACGTTATGGTCACTTCGTGGGACTGTATCAAGTATCCGTCCATATCCTTGACTTATATTGGTGTACAACTTACTTCGGTGATGAACGTAGTTGTGAGCAGCGATCGACTGATAGCTATCGTTTGGCCTTTGGCTTATCGCAATTTCGACAAGGGCTACACGAGAAAAGTGCTGGTAGGAAAATTTTAATAAGTTTTAATATAATTTAAGATTCATTTGGATGAGGTGAACGACTGTTGATGTGATTCTCCATTGTTAAAAAGGGAGATCGGCCAATCTCCTATGATTATGCATAGATCTATATCCTTGAAAACGTGGCAGCGGCTAAACATACGACATGGCCATTGCATGTTACCGAGGAAATTAAGAAATATCAATCTCGGTGATTAGTGTTCGGGGTATGGAACATTGTCACATGGTAAAGGTACAAAAAAGCTCATCCGGTAGCTGGTAGTCGCAATTTCAGTAATTGATGAGCCGCTGAGTGGGGTAAAAAGCCGATCGATTTGATGAACATATACTATTGATATTCATGCAATATTTGGCCCTTTCATTGATGAAAAATGTCTCATTCCGTTCGCATCCCTTGGATGCAGAATAGTTAGGTACATACAGGTACACCACCATTTTACCGGCATTTTATTATATTTTCCCCTTTTGCCTTATCATACAACACTGCTTTAAACAATGAAAATCCTCGAGACTCTTACGATCTTAAACAGTGTCAAGCTTTTGCAAATGATGCTTAGCACACACATAAGCACTTGTTTGGGCTTTCGGTGCTGCAATCGACCGGCTAGGGGAAAAAAGCCTGAGATTTTTATTATCCACGATGGCGACCGGTTTTTAAACCGAGGTTATCAATGTTTTCACTCAACTGATACTTATGTCTCTAACTTGCCGAGTAAAATTTACTCGTTCTTTCCACGCCTCTCAGAGCCGGTAAATATAATACCCCTACTCCCAACTTTACTTTCAGTGATTAGGATAAAAAAATCGTCGTAATATGGTTAAGTGAAACAGCGTGAGATATATTTTGTCCAAAAGCTGTTCCTGAACCCTTTCCAACTCCACCATTCAAGCTTTAATGACAGCTGAATTAATATAGTGTTTAGGCATTAATGGCTACATTTGGTATGGCATCTTTGGTGATCCTTTTGCTTTCAACGTATTTCTTTACATCACATGTTCCTAATGATATAACAATGACAAAGCTGTGCTCCGCAGCTCCTCCGCTTTGGTATTTTCTATACTTTTCGACCTTGTCGGCAACTGCCAGTTATGTTAGCGTCGCAATTTACGTCTACGTTTTCATCGTCTACATTCGTGCGACGAAAAAAATTGCACCCAATACAACTATGACCGCCACCCAGCGCGCGATCGTTCAGCAGCGCCGCCTGACGGTGACGGTAGGAATCATCACGCTTTCGACATTTATTTTTTTCACCATACCCTACACTATTTTGGCCGCATACACGTGGATGAGAGCCGCGCCACCAAATGCTGCGCTGCTTGGGACGATCTCAAGATTTAGTACAATTAACAATGTCATCATTTACTTGTATAGGCAAAGAGATACCCGAAGAGCAATGTGGTCGATGGTTGTGAAATTTGTGAAATGCCATGCGACGATACCAACACTGGTATGGCAACTGCATTTAGAAGAAGCGGGAACGGCTCCTCCTCAAAGAGTAACTGAGGTCAAATAGCAGGTTGCTTATGTAGTCGGGGGCGATCCCTCGACTACGGTTCGCGGGTCCCGCGCGGCCGCGCGTCCCGAAGCTGCTATGTACTATGGTACTTTGCAAGGAGAAGTGCGGTGTGGTGTGTTTTGGGTATGTTGTGCGGTGTGCCTGGGGAAGGCGGTTGTCAGAATAAAGGAGAAGGACCCGACTACTAGGACACTCTACCACACTTATGTATAAGCACGTGAAAGCGAAAATTCAAATCTGGCATTTATTTCGTCGAAATAGCTCTAAATAGACGAAGAATGCAAACAGAATGAAGATTATAAGACGCTCCTGTACATTAGTCAAATATCTGAAGTGAATGACATGTACCGTTGACCATTTGTGTGTAAAGTTGAAATTGCGATATTGCAACTTTTAGCAAGCTAAGCATCCTATGACGCGCACTTTTTCCAAAGTTGAGCTGCGTCCAATTACAGCTTGTTTGTACGACAAATATTAAAAAACAGGTATTCTGCATCTTCAAATGTATGCGTATTCTGACTGCTTTTTGTTTTGCGTTAAACAAACAACTGCATAATTTTCATGTATAGAAATAGCTGATTTCAATGTAGTAGTGTTGGAACTTGTTTACTCTACTGCTGTCGATTCGAAGACATTTTTTCATAAATTTTGCTTTTCTTCCTTTCTGTTTCGTTCTCGGGCAAAATTTTGTATTTTATTCTCGATATCTTGATGTTTTAATATTGCAAAGAATAATAATGCTGTACTCTCCCATTCTCAGACATAATCAACCGTGTTATGATGAGTATTTGGTGGTTACATGGAGTCACTGATATTAATGGATTGACGATAAAACGTGCAAGGACAACCCGTTAAGCTAATTAAGCCATGGCCAACCTACACAATGAGCGTACTCCATGACTCTCACAACTTACGAGCATATATCGGTTTGCAAGTGTAGCAGTGTAATTCGCTCACAAACAAGTTTATGATGAGTCATCGGGGCCGAAATGAGTGAGACTGTCTTCCAAGAAACGTTCGTTACCATCATCGGCGAATCACCTGTTAGTTTGAAAGGGGGTTCTGTCAAATGAGTGGCTGTGTTACTAAAGTTGAGTCTTGGTGGCGGTCGGCGACTTGTGTGCCAAAAAACTAGAAGAGGTGATCAACTTCAGTGATAATCAATTGGCACTAACCATTGAAGGAGACCGATTTGTTTTTCTCTGTGCTAAGCGGCAAAAAGTTCACGTTGTTGTTGGTCTCATCGGCCGCCGACCACCCAGAAGCGTCCTTCAACATTACCATTTTTAATCGTCCCCAGTCAGCAGCATGAAAGTGTTCATCGTGTTTTGTCTCGCCATTGGCGCTCTTGCTGCTGACTCTAGTCAAGTTCGCCATCAAAATTTGAAAGTGGTGCAGATGGAATTTGAAGAATGGCAGCTGCTTACGCCCATCATGGAGACGAACGAATTGGTCGAAGAGAACAACGAATCAGCCCAGGAGATGAACGAATTGCCTGAAGAGACTAATGAGTCGGCTGAAGACGCTTTCAAGTCTGAGGACAAAGATCAATCGACTGACAGCTTCAAATCGCTCTATTTGGATGGCATTCTCTTCAGAAACAACGAACGTAATGACTTGCGCGAGCTGATTCGTCGCGGTCGCGCTGATTGGCAAGCTTATAAAGAAGTACATGGTAAGTTAGAGATAGTTGCACATACCGCTTCTAGTGCATTATGATTTGCTTGTTTTCAGGCAAAGTCTATAACAATGAATCGGAGGACAATGAGCGCCAGAAGGCATTCTTGATGGCTCGGCAGACCATTCGTGAGCATAATGAAGCTTATGCACGCGGTGAAAAAGACTTCTATCTCGGCCTGAATCATCTGTCCGATCTGGTGACACATGACAATTTTTTGACGATGACTCGTTGGACGGGGAAGTTTTTCAGCTGCCTGAAGAATACAGCCTTCTCAACGGCTTTATCCAACCCTCTGACGATTCATTGGCGAATGACAACTATACTACTTTCTTGCCGCCACTCAACGTCAATATTCCCAGCTCGGTTGACTGGCGCCAAAAGGGCTTTGTCACACCAGTCAAGAACCAAGTACCGCAAGTCACCATGCTTCACTTATGCAACAACTAATCTTGCAGGGCAAGTGCGGCAGTTGCTGGGCGTTCAGCGCGACAGGAGCACTCGAGGGACAGACTAAGCGCAAGACGGGTCGCTTGGTGTCGTTGTCGGAGCAGAACTTGGTTGACTGCTCTGGAAGTTACGGTAACAAGGGCTGCAAAGGCGGCTGGATGGAAAGAGCCTTCCAGTACGTCATAAATAATGGTGGCATCAACACTGAGAACGCCTACCCCTACGAAGGAATTGTATGAGCCATTCCTGCAACAAAAGTACACACCCTTTGATTTATTCTCTTTGCAGCAATCGCAGTGCCGCTTCACGAGGCAGTTTGTTGGTGCTGTAGCCAATGGCTTTGTCAGAATTCAGAGGGGCAATGAGGGGCTTTTGCAATACGCTGTCGCAACTGCTGGACCAGTGGCCGTCGCGATCGACGCTAGTCCAAAGAGCTTGCACCTTTACAAAGGAGGTATGTGACAACACGTTTGTTACCAGAGTGAATTGACTGCTTTTATTCGTAGGTATTTACTACGAGCCAGCGTGCAGTTCTGTAAAACTCACCCATGCAGTACTAGTTGTGGGATATGGCAGCGAAAATGGCAAAGACTATTGGCTCGTAAAAAACAGGTATATATCAGATAGTACAGCTTCTAGCGGATGGGCGCAATGAAAAGCGATTCCTTTTCAGCTGGGGCACAACGTGGGGCGATAGAGGCTACATTCGTATGGCGCGCAACCAAGGGAACAACTGCGGCATTGCTACCATGGCATCCTACCCGCAGGTCTAGGGTATCAGTATCAGACTTCCACTGTCTTCATGCGCAAATTCAAACTGCAGTTTCATATTTCAATTCTGAAAAGCTGTAATCTATATAGTTTGAATTTATGTCAAATCAAAACCTGTGTTCTTCCTTCCTTTTAACTTAATGGAAAAATTTCTGTCAACGCCCACATGCCTACTTCTGTTTGAAATGCGCTGAAAACTTCAAAGAGTATACCAATAAAGCATACAACTGATGGTAGAAACCTTGCACTCTCATCAAAATGTGACATGTGCCGTCTTCCCAAAACGGTGCTTAATTCACGGTTTACCCTTAACTGTAAAAAAATCCCCTTTGCAGACAGCTTCGGCTACGGCTTTGCTGTTTCCATGCTACTTGCTTTGTGTAACTTACGTCGCCGAATAAGTTGTAGTGGTTTAAATGATGAAGCAGAGTGGTAATACCGGTGCGCGCCATTCTGCTATACGTCACAATCTATTTACCTCTAATCTTGCCGATACCGAACTACTTTTTTGCACCTCAGATTGTTTACTATCCAGACTGAAATTCACGCTTTTCACTCCTTTTATGTCGGAAATTCCGTACATCTTTTTGGTGTGTATGCATACACTATCTTGATATTTTGCGATATCAAATTATTAAGGTTTCATTCCAAGATGTCAAAAAACTTCAACAAATTGTGCTGCGCACCGCTGCGCAAGTGAAAGAAAAAAGAGCCCTTAAAAAGCAATTATTATTCAAGTAGCGCTACCGCTTGTTCTCTCTACTCTGACGGGAGTTTTTCTCATTTGCGTGGACTTACTTGAATGGGAAGTAGCTGATGCAACAGTTAAAGAGATCGATAAAAACTTTTTATAATTCTCATGGATTTTCTCATTCTCTTTTTTATTTGCGACCTATGATCGACGCGCTAGTGAGCCCGTTAATTATGAACCAAAGTAGAAGAATTGCGAAAATACTTTTATGCGCATGTCGAAGGCACGTTGTCGCTGAGAATATAGTATATTCTGAATTATCGCAATTTACCCGTTAACTCGTTTACGCTCATCATACTGCAAACAATTTGATATGTTCGCACCGTTTATTAGTGCGTTTTGATCATGAAAAAAGAAAGGCGTGATCATACTACATTAGCGAGCATTTTCGCCTGTGACTCATAAAATTATGCAAGTACGCATCGCGTTCAAGTTAAAGAAGGCAGCTGTGGGAGTATAGTTGTGCTGCTACCTGATCTATAGCCATAAACTTGTTTTTACTCATACTTAGCGATTTTATTTTTAAAATAAGGCCACTAATAATCGAATAGTTTTCATTATTGTAGAGCTCTTGTAAAAGGAAACTATAACAATATAACTAAGCCCCTACGCCTGCCCCAAGCACTGCTTTTTGAAAGAATGACAGCTTGTTTTCACCATTGATAAAAACGAATTCTCTTCTAAAGAAAGCTTGTTGATACTTTTTTAAAACAGATATACTTTATAAGACTACATGTTGACGCATTAAGGTGCTCAAAGGTTTTTGCAAAAGTTAGTCAACAGACTTATAATAAACTATCAAGCCGGTGTTTCTACTCTTCCATATAACAAATATTGAAGGCAAAATTGTTGCATTTTATTATGACGTTCTTGTTTTATTAGTAAACATAACAAATGTCGTTTAAAGGGAGCACATTTGATGCATATTTCGGTTGGGTTCTTTTGTCGAAAAGTTTGGGTAGAGTTGCAATACAAATTTTTTCGATGTAATGTATTCATCAGTGCCAAATTTTAATGCGACGCATCGATATTTAGTCTAACAGCTTATTCGATTCAGTGCAATCTCAATTGACGAGCGCGACCAATGAATCCTCCGTCGGCTGTTTTGCATCGTGGTTGGCAATGTGTTGAGCCACTACCATCCGGTACGTTTTCGCAGCCGAGGTAGACGCACGTTTCACAACAACAACCGCCCGGTCCGCAACGATCACTTGTCGCCAGCGATATAATGCAGACCTCAAAGAGGATTTGTTATGCTCTATATAAGGTGCTGTACATGTTTTAGTTTCACAGTACAGCACTGTAATAATTCCATTATTGTCATATACAGTAAATGCGCTGAATACTGATGTGCGTTCGAAGTAACTTGACAAAATTTTCCTGAATTTCTTTTTCGACTACGCTCCAGCTGAAGTCGTAATTATTGCAAACTGGGTAAGCAGAATTTTCTGTTGAACAACTACAATGGCTTAAATATCCATCATATATATGTAGGTGAAAAGGCGGAATTAGACATTTGTATTAGCCAAGCTTCATCGTTAAGAATGCATTAGTAAGCAAAATACTCAAAATCAAATTGTAATTGGGACCTTTCATTCAGTTTGCATATGTTATTAATCTGTTACTGAATATAAGCGATAATTTATTCTTGTAACTATTAAAATATAACTCTATTTGTTTAAGCGATTTAGATTTTCTTTAATCAATGATTCGCATACGTGAGGCAGCGCTTAACAACTATAAACCATGCTCTGACTTGTTTTCCTTAACTCAATGATACGAGAAGTGAGTAATAATTTAATGGTAAAGATTTTTCATACTTACCAGAATAAGGACGCGCAAAAGTGTCATCTTCATAAAACAACGCAGAATTCTCGTAGCCAATAACACTTCCTGCAATACAAAATACTTGAGCCTATCTAAACGTAAAGACACAAATACTTATATAAATAGTCTGAAAGTCAATGCGTAAGTCGCGGTTGGACAGTAAACATGTTTTTACCTTTCCTAGTAATACGATGTCACCATCGTCTTCCCGCGGCAGTACCGGTATAATCAATCGCTATTACTACGGAACGGGGACAGTTGACCGCACAGGACAGTTGACCGTCAAGACATTTAACAGCAGGACAGTTGATCACGGGGTCTTTTGAACTCAGGACAATTGATCGCTGAAACAGTTAACCGCCGAGACAATTGACCGCCAGTCATTTGAACAACTAGATCTCTTATGAGTTAGTGATGAACAAATTAGTTGAATAAGGTTAAATTTGAAGTAATGACTGAAAAGTATTTGCATACCCTAATGCCATGGCAGAATTCCACCGAGGAAATTGAGACGAGGAAGGGAGCGCAGTCTCTGACTTACTCTCTTAGGCCGCTTATTTATAATCAGTTTTCCCCCAAAATAATGGCCCGATCAATAATGGCGGTAAAAATTTAAATCGAATAACGTAATGTGGTACCATTTTGGCAACGGTGTTCGTGTGAAGAGGTTGGCTAATGCTTCTGTAATTTATTATTTTAAATTGTACTATATTCTACTAATACGTTCATCACTGATTAATATATCATCACTTTGTTCAACTGGTCTGGCGACCAATTGTCTCAGCGGTTCACTGTCGCAACGATTTACTGTCCTGCATTTAAATGTCTTGACGGTCAACTGTCGCAACAGCCAACTGTCCCGTGGGGTCAACTGTCACCCTCCCATTACTTCATCCTGAACAACTATTGCGCTTTATGTTTTGATTCTATTTACGTGCCTTTTGCAAGGTTTCAAGAATTCAGCATTCGTAAATCAGTGTTTTACTGGACCCGAATGCATTTGTTTAATCAGCGCAATACTCAGGGGCAGATACTACAATATGTTCGACGAGTGACAGCGGTATTATCAAATAAGGCTATCGAAATATTTAACTTTGTCTCCATGAAACCTTTACATTTCATTAAAAGGAGATGATATATATACTAAAATCTTTTCAAACGATTACTAATGTGTTAATGGGTGGGCATGCTGTATTATGTTAGCCATGAGTCAATTACTGTCTGAACACTAGAGAGAATTTGCTCAAAAGCCGTAACATTAGCCTGAAAATCAAAGCGAATATGTGTTAAATCTTCACCTGGAATACGTAACTTCATTTATTTTATTTTATTTATTTTATTTTTGTTATTTATAATGTGTTTTCCTTCATCACGTTTGATGCTTCTTTTGCGGGAAAAATAATACATTATCAACGGACTGTCGGGCACTACCGACCCTTTCCTGATCGACTGGGAGAAACTTTAATTCCGCTAGATAATCCTAGGTTACGATAGGGTTCGAGAGGGGCTGTGGTTAACCCTTTTATTTTTTAACCTAGTACTCACAATAGAAAGGCAAGCCTAGCATTTTATGCAGAATACTCCAGCACTGGTTCACCCGAATTCTCTGTGTGTTTTTATGTGCTCTGAGCCAATTACTCACTGCTTGACTAATGTTTTTATTATAAGTAAATGCGTCATAACTAAAAGCCAGCGACATTACAAATACCGATTTCTCCATTGGGATATTTTCGAAAACGGAAGCTAATACTGGTGCCCGATAGAACAGCCTATCACAATCGTGCACTGCATGAGAGAATACAGCCGCTCTGCGCAAATTTCAATGCTAATTCTCATTCATGTATTAGTGGAGAAAAATATTTACTCCCTTTGACACATTCTTCAGGGTGGTCCAGAATAAACTTAACACCCCCCTCTTACTTTTAACTGCGATGATGATGTTCGATGAAATTTTATATGTAAGTACCTTTGTATCTAACCGAACTCTGGACAAAGTTTCAACACTATAGAATCATTTACAGTTCAGTGACATCAATAGAAGTATTCAAAATAACCACTATCGCCAACTTTAAGCATTCGTCATAGTAAAATGTCGCAATGCTTTCTCTTGCATTGTTGTTCGAGCCGTAGAACGTTTTGACAATCAAAATTGTCTTCGTTTAGCATTTTGCGACGAAACATATTAGAAATCAGAGGATTCGAGTACGAATTGCGAACACGCTTTCGAGTTTTCTTTTTGTGTGAGAGGCACGGTTAGCTCTCCCACATTACAAACAAACGTGTGATTACGGCGCAATTTAGTCGGGGCGCGGACATTTATCCGACCGGGACAGTTCTCAGACATACTTTTTTACCCCCGGATAATTCTCCGACATAATAACTTTTGACTATGATATGCAGCAGCGAGATGCTTGAGTAGTATTATATCTTGGCGAGTGTTGGCCCGTCGAGGTCAAGTGAGCTACTGAACGCGTTGAATAAGACGTAGCAATCGAAAATGTGGCGACATTTTTATATGAAGCGCGGCTAAAGGTGAGCGTGCGCGGCAACAATGCGCGGCAAAAGGAAGAGTACGCTGTGTATAAGCATCGAAAGGAGAGCGACGGAATCATTTTCTGAATAATGCTCTCTCTTTTCCTTATGTCTGTCCATTGTTCTTTTATTCTTGATTTGAAAAATATTTCGTTTGTTACTTTTTTCTACCACTGCTCCCTTCTTTGATTAAAAGACAGCTAACCTACAGAGAATTATCAATTTCATAACAGAGTAGTCTAGTCGGAGAAATGACCTAAGTCAGAGACCAGTCCGGACCGAGAACTGCTCGGTCGAAGAAATGACCGGTCGGAAAACAGTCCGGTCGGAGAACTACCCGACTCCCATTTCATCTCATTCGGGACGAAACTGTGTCCAGAGTTGGGTTATATATACTAAGGTACGAACGTATAATATTTCATTGACTATCATTATCCCAATCAGAAGTTCGAGGGGGTGTTATGTTTAGTCTGGACTACCTTGTATAGTGGCGTCATATGCTACAGAAAATGAATAACTGAGGAAATCTGGTTTGCGACAAGGTGGGCAAATAATCGGTTGATATCGACTATGCAGTCGTCTAAAATGAAACTGTCTCAGTATAATAGTAGACTTTTTAACATTGCATTGAATCGAAGAGAAATTATCATCTCCCCACTTAAATCAACCTGATATACTGTACTTTCCTGCAAGTGTTAACGTTATAGTGGAAGCCTCTATTACGCTTATCGAGTGATTGCCTGTCTACAATGGTACTTCCAAAACAATCCACCTACGAAAGATTTTGTGCTGAAATATCCATACCTGTTGTGAAATATATGATGTCGACAAACTCATTCAAAATCAGGTATCAATTTCAAAATAGTAACTAAATGTCTTTGTTGATAATGTAAGCATGAGTAAGTCAACAAAAGTGGTTCAGGGGTTGCTTTATTTTATAAGATCGTCGAGTGCGAAAATGATTGGGGATGCAGAATCAGCGATAATCTCTTAAACCCAGGGGCCAATTTCATAAAACAAATGTGAAATGTATTTACATCTTAGTGTTGCTACATCAGAGTACCATACCGATTGGTCAGTTGTGTGCTCTGATCATGCTGCGGTTTGATGTAGCAACATTTAGATGTGAATACAACTTACATTAATTGTATGAAATTGGCCCCAGGGTTCGGAATCTTCCTTTTTGAAAAGAAATGTCCATTTTGTCCTATTTTTGATAAAAGGCCAAAATTTAAGAAAATTTTTGATATTTTGACAGTGTTCGAATGGAAATTTCGAAAAAAAGGACATATTCAAAATTTTTCATTCTGAACGCTGCTTAAACCCAAGCCTCTGCTTGCACCCCACTTGATATAGTTCGAAAAAGTGTGCTCAAAGAAGAAAAACTCTTTTTCAGAATTTTCACTTTTCTTGTGTTTCTCCTGCTGCTCGGCGTTTCAGTTTACCAGTGCTTCACCCTGATAGCGTATTACTTCTCGAATCCGATCACAGTCGTCGTGACTGAGACTGAAAAAGACATTGAAACATTTCCAGCGCTCGTTATCTGTCCTGCTGGTCAGTTTCGGTTAGTGTTAGATTTATTTATTAGGAAATATTGCATTAATATACAATGAATGTTTATTCATTTTATATCGGGAAGCTGCTACAGTACTAGTGCATTCGAGATTTTGCAAATAAAGTGCGCAACTCAAAAATTACTGCAGATACACTTGCGAGAAGAGTGGTGATTGGTTGGTTATGGCGTGCTTGAGAAAAGATATCACATATACGTCATAGGTGATCAATCAGTGCGCACGCTTTAGTTATTATTATTTTGTTTAGTAACAGTGCTGTGAAATGGATCCATAGAAAATACATGAAAATTCTCTGTTTCATCATTTACGGTGTATTCCGTATCATTGCAACATTAGCAGTTTATTATCTGCAAATTTCGTGCTGAGTTCTTCCAAATGTTGTCTCTGTAGTTTGAACCTTGATTCTTCATAAGCCTTCGACGGCTTGCGAACGGGATCTTTTGGTCTAATTTTTGATTAAGATCCAGCACTGGTATACAGATTATCCTCTCTGATGCAACTGATTCGCAAAAGCCCAAGTTTTCTTGAGCAGCAAAATTTAATCAGAAAGTTATGTCGCTTTTGCATTGGCGAAGGATTCTGCAAAATTATATCAGAGGTTACGGTGAACGGCTAAAGGCTTTAAACACTTTTTTAGAATCGTTTTTCATTCGTCACTCTCACATCTTGAGTTGATGATCAGAACTGATAGTGGATTATATTGCAGAGCAAGTCAAATTGTTGATCGAATGTCTGATGAAACATTCCGGATGGACTTTGCACGCGATATACGAGAAATCGAAGAAAATCGCAATGAATTTATCGAGATATTAAGGAAGGAAAATGTTACCTATACCGAGGGCTTCATTAAGGAAACGACTGAAGAACTACGGAAGATCTCAATAGCAATTGAGGTTGCTGACAATGAAAGCTGGAAGCAAATAAATGCTAGTTTAATGAACATATCAAAATCGCTGCAGGATATCTTTCCTTCGATGGCGTCTGGGCTTACGGTAGTTCTTTTGATGTAAAAGACCCGATTTTGCTTATCATGCAAATCATAGAAATTTGCGATCTATTGGCAGTTATCGTACTTACGGAAATAGTGGCACATGTGCCACTAATTTTTACAGCTCAGTTTTCGAGTTTTTTAAAATGATGCTATTTCATTCATAGAAATACCATTTACTATGTCCTGGTGATGATGAAATATGTTAAGAAAGAGGTTGCAATAATAGTATTATGAGCGGATAAAGTTTTAAAATTTCACCGAATACAGGGGATTGAAACAATAGTGGCACAGTGCTACTATTTCCGTAAATACTGTAACTAAAATAAATGTTCGAAATCGGGCGTGTAAGCGTTAAAAGAAGAGTACAGCTGTTATCGTAGCGTTCAGAATAGTCTTTGCTGCCCAGTGCAGGATATGGCGCTCTGCTGTAGTTACTTAACAATTGAATAAGTGTAGAACGGTATACAACGACTTTAGCTGCGATGCAGGTTAGATTATTGCCCTTCTGAGGGAGCATTGTTGAATGAGGAAATGTAACACTGCGAATTTTAAATAAGTCAATGATTGGCGAACAAATCATAGGGGGGAGCAATATAACATTTACAATTGGGAACAACATAAAAGTAATTGCGTTTAAATTCTGAGGGCTAAAGGCAATTACTATAATTTATATATGTTCATGGAAAGATATAAAACGATAGCGCGTCACTACTGTCACAAAATCTGAAAAATATTGTCGAAATACAAAATACCACTCAGGCTTTAGCTGACGGAGCCGATTAAAGGCGGCCAACTTATCCTGCACGGCCCATACGAAGAAGAGCCTTCTGACATATTTGCTAAATTCCGAGAGGTTAATGAAATGTATGACAGTATAAGATTTCCGTGCCGCTTTTCAAGCTGGCAAGAATCTTTGGCATTTGTCATGAAAGAACGAATTGAAGCAAAAGATCCGAGAACAGGTTAGTGAAAGCCTCATATTTTCAAAAACAGAATAACAATAATACCAAAATACTCATCAGAAAGTTCATACTTATGATAGTACTTATAATACTTAGTACATCAGGATAGAACTTAAAACAGACTATAATAATACAGTACGGCTCACTATAGTATTGAAGATAGTGAGATAATTACACAGTCATTGCAAACCACTAAGACCTATTTCATAAAACTGTCCCGACATTCACCACTCAACTCAATACTCAGTACAATGCAAGAAAACTCAGTTTCACAACAGTAGTTCAGTAGTGATTATTGAAATAATTATACGAACAAGCTTGTACTATTTTCGTACGAATTCTGCATGTGCTTCTTTAATTTTATATTTCCACGAGCGAATTCTGGTACCCTCAATATATAACGCTGTAGTCTTGAAAAGGACAATGATGCAATGTTTTGCTAAAAGCGATTAAAGATTTTCCTATGCCCAAAGTCATATTTCAGCATATCACCTTAATCACAAAAAAATAAAACAAGATTACGTATCCTTCTTATCATTTCTACAGTACAAAAAGAGTATCAGAAGTCCTACTATTTCTGTAAGTACCTAACCCAAAAGCGGCGTGCCTATTGCGTTTCAAGACACAGTCATCCACGCAAAAATACCAGCCCATGCGTCGTTATTTACCGTCTCGTATGAGTTAATTCACATATTGGATAGAAAGAACTGAAAAAATGATAGAGCAGTTAAAGCTACATGTAAACATCAATAAATCTTTAATTCTTTCCTCTCCTTATCTTCGAATATTGCTCTTCTGGAAGAAATAAATAATTGCAATCTTAAGACAAGTATATTCAGTAACGGCATTTCAGGAGGAGCCGTTGCGAGCTTAGATTTTATCGCGAAATATCCAAAGATGGTCAATTTCCTTCGACCTGCGAAAGAAGATATCATTATGGAGTAAGTAATATGTGAGAAATATTTACACTTTGATTTCAAACTAGTGAAGTAATAATTTTCGTTATCGAGAGAATTATTGAGGTTTTAGTAGTTTAACCATCTCGATTATTATTCATTTTTTGCAGCTGCATATGGGCTGGCAAGCAATGCAACATTTCCGATGTTTGGACCCCGCAAGGCTTGTGCTTTCGAGTCGGACCGGAAAATGCCGAAGATTCAACAGTCAAGCACACTGGAGCAGGTAAGAATGATCAGTTTATTTATTTGCAATAGTCCAAAATAGAAGATTTTTGGCTCACATATAGGTTTTGAAATAAGCAGCCGCATCCTGTCAACGCTCAATTAGCTTGTCGTTTAGATCGCTTTTGGCAAAAACTACTTTCGCCCTTAGAGCACTTGAAATGGTCAATTGTGACGCAGAAATATTCTTAAATTTAATTTCCCATTTTTCAGACGCGAACTCTGCTGTCAACATTCTTATCGATACACTGACTCATGAGTCCCGAAATAAGCCAACCAAGGTTATCATTAGTTGCATGATCTTTGAACATACTCCGTATGCCTATTTAGGTGTTTTTTTATACACAAAATGAAACGGAATATGCTCAGTTAAGCGGCGGTATTATCGTAAAACCCGGCATGGTTTCGCATATGAGCATCACACAAACAAGAGAAGTAAGTCTCTATATTAAAGGCGTACATATACAATGCTCATCCACTGATAGATAGAGCAAAATAAACACTATACTCGTAGTAGCAAAGATACAGAGGAGCCGAGGATGGGAATTTCAAAGGTTTTCGAAATTTCCTACAACTCCTGAAAGATACCGTGGATTTGAGCGTGGTTCTGTTGACTTTCCTCGGTGTCCGGCTGAAGCTTAGTTTTTCGATTAGTACCCTAGCCCATCGGTGGTTCTACCTTTGCGCTTGAGACACCGTATATCTTACAGGTTGAAGCGGTTGTTGAGCCAAAGTATATGTGGCTAAATATTGGCTTCCACAAAACAATCATTCTTCTTCCTTCCTTCTATTGATCCTAGTTGTAATGTTCGGACGTTTAAAGCAGAAGGCATCTTCCTTTGAAAATCTCTTTGAAACTTTATTAATGTGAAATATTTTTGGTATTCAGAAAGATAGCTGCTATTTCAACCAAAGCAAAGCTTCATATTGTCCAAAAGTTAAAAATGATTAAATCAATCTCATTTTACTGTAAATTAAAGGAGCCGAACTGTTCAAAGCAATAGGGATTGATAAATAAATTATTGTTATCACGCTTCACAGTTTATTCTTTCAGAACATCAGATCCAACCAAAATTGTGGTGAAGTTGACTTAAAACATTTCAAAAGCTATTCGCAAGAAAAGTGCAATTGGGAGAAAAAGACTGAGAGAATAGCTAAAAATTGCTCTTGTTTGTCCGATATGACACCAAACTACTTTGCTGACTCGATGGCTGAGGTGGAGAAAATGAAAAATGACTCAAAATATAATACAACACTAAAATTTTGCTCCTTTATTAGTACACTTTTCTGTGCACCAAACTTCTTTGGTAAGCCAATTTAAAGAATTTCTTAATCATTTTGTGTCTTGTTTGCTATAAAGAGCTGTGCTTCTTCTATGATTGATTACAAAATGAAATTTTCAAAAATGTCGTATTAAGCTTTTCTATGGTGTCAAGTGCGGAACTGGAAAATACTGCTTTATTGAAAACTGTTTGAATTGGGTCTTTATGCGTGACACGAAACAATGTCGGTGGTGCTTAAAACGACGCGGAGGCCTCCATATTGGGAAGGGAGAGCGGCAGCGATTTGAATATCGAATAAGGTTTGACCCATGATAATACTCTAGTATGTGTGCGCTGCACCAATCTTGGCGATCGGCGAGCCACAACCCGTCTTCCCTTTGAACGCAAGTAAAATACATACATAGCGGAATGGACGTCCGTATTTGTATTGTTTGCGTCAAATTTGAGGGCACGATAAGCGGGGAAACATATGAATAGTTCCTATTTTCCTGCACTAAAAAACTTTTCCAGCTAAAGGCATTATTTCAGATACTTTATTTGCATTTCAGAAAAGAATGTTGTCTGCCCAAATACTTGCCAAGATATCGCCTACGAGGTGGACATGATAACGAATCCTTTGGATGAATTAACACTTGCGCCTCGTCTTAAAGGAAAAGACGAGAGATTCACTAATATACTCGATCAGATATCGCAGTATGGCAGTTTCCGCAAAGCGCCCGGTAGTGATCTACTCGATCTATTCCTGGATGATTTCTTTCGACAACACTTGAATTTGATAAAAATGTTCTGGTGGCGCAATGACTCGACTCCATATTACAAAGTTTGGGTTACTGATCAGTGTACTGACAATACAGCTGAGCTAAGTGAATATTATGGCTGCGATGCGACTGGAACGAGCTTTGGAGCTTGTGCATTCAGAACCACAATGCCGTGCATCGGCTCACATTTTAATGAAAAGTAAGTCATTTTAACTGTTGTGTTCTCAGATAGTTGACTTCGCAACAGTTCTTCTGTTTATTCTCTCGGGGCCAAATGGGCATACAACTAATTGGGTACACCAGTCAGTAGGATACAGCGCAAGCGTAACATCACAACGTGCAACAGTGAGCGTGCGCTAAGCTACACATACATTAACGAGAATGGATATGGTTTCATGCACTAACTCCCCGTGCCGGGACTCTGGGGTTTCAACACCCCAACATTAACCAAAATTTTTTAGCTTTTAGAAATCCCGGTATGATTTAACGTTATATTATTAGCGCTTTGAAATGGTACAACATCCGTGCGTGATGATTGAGTTTTCTCTGGATGCATTTCTGTAAAAGTTTCAGTGGGTACCTTCGATATCATTTAGAGGATATATTTTTGTCTACTAGCATTAAAATAAAACCATTAGCAGTCGCTCCACCAGGCAGAGAATTACAATCACCTTTGAACAAATTTTTGCTGTTATTGGCCCTATTACTGGAGTCTTACTTTGAAAACAGTCTTAACATTCCTTGATAGCGTTAAGCTGAAAATTATTGCGCTTAGAAGCAATCAGTCGGTTAGTTAAACTCTTCGCTCATTCCTGAAAACCGTACCAAAACAACTGCTGAGTTAAATTCAGATTATTCTCTGTGCCAAACAAAACATACTCAGACTTCATTAATATTATTAACGCAACTGTTACAAAATATATGAAATATCACTTTGGCTGGAGAAATAATTACACCAGTGAAGCTTTATTGCCTTTTGCCGATGAAATTTATTTGGAAATCGACGAGGCGGAAGAAAAACACGACGACTCCTTTTATCGAATGAAGTCATTAATATTGCAAAAGTTTATGTACTGCTTTAATGATATGGTAAGATCTTTTTTACCTCTCCGGATATAATCAAAATTCCTGTGACAGTCAAGAGAAAGAAGCAGGAAACACCGTAGAAACTAAGAAAAAATTTTCAAGGAGAATTCAGGTCGTAGTGAGACTTATTCTTTTCGTAAATTGTAGGCTCAAAAAACGAACTGAACTGGCATAAATTTCCGATTTTTCTTCAGTTTCGTAAAGAAACGATCAAATATAGCCGCATGCATGCTTAATTGAACATTTATCGAAGTATTCTGTAAGTATCTCGAAAGATGAACCGAAACGTTCATCGGCAACAAATCAGTCCGGCATTGTTACGAATTGCTAATGTAATTCATTACGAGAACAAAATAAAACTGCTTCTATTAGGCCCAATTAGCAGTAAGAATTGAGTAATGTTCTGGTAGACTTGGCGTGTCGTTTACAAACTTCAAAAGATCTTACAATCTTACAATAGGCTAAATACAATATTAACAATGGCCATACCTCGAGCAGAGTTTTATTTCGCGCATTAACCTTATGGTGTTTGGACCTAACTCCGATATTCTGGTTGACCGCTAGAGGCATTGGTACTATCTATAAACTGTATTAAGACCTTATAACCATTAAATGTTTTATTGTGTAAGGCTTTTCTCAATGTATATAATCAGCGTCAAGTCGCTGACAAAGCAAACATTTAAACGCAAACGAATGTTTGGTGGGACTACTTATTTTTGTTTCATTTTGTCACGAAAGACGTGACTTTGGAGCGTCGTTACGTAAAATAAGCTCCTAGTTACGAGACAAAATCATTCCCAGCGCCACTATCAAACTTAACATATTATGGTTCGACAGTAGTGATACTGATCGAAACGGCTCCCAAGGGAAGAGATTAAATAGAACATATGAAAATATCTGTCAACGCGTTTCTTTGGAATGATTATTTAGTGCATCTTCAATTCAAACGCGGCCCCTGGAGAGTGCCGTGATGTTGTCGAACTGGGAACAAAAATCAACATAATCGCACCTCCTTCAAAGCGCTATTTAAATATACTCTCGAACTACGATACTGATTCTTCGCTAGCTGATCAATGGTCATTGAAATGTGTACGGGAGTTGAATGACGTCTTGCAAAAATATTCCAACGGAAATTGTCCAGATAATTTAGCTAGTAAACGGGTAAGTTTTCTTAAATTTCGTTAGGACAGCTAAGCCAAGCAGTATTATATTCAAAATGAACTGAAAGATGCAAAACTAATAAGTTTGAACATGATAACGGTGACCTCTAATTGTCATGAACATGATCACTTTTCATTGGTTTGTATTGAAGTTTGCTGAAAGTTTACAATTTGAAAGCATGTCGTCGCAAACGAGTACTCTAACATGTCGCAACAAATTTCAGATCGTCGAGTTAATCAATACTTTTAACGGAACTGCACCTTCGCTTTGGGATATGCCATTTTCGATTTACCTAAAATGGTTTGAAAATGAATTAAAAGGTGGGAGTGGAATTTACTATACTCGCTCGCATACGCTTGCAAGTATGACGACACATAATGGTTACATGCTCGACGTCTCAACAGTGGCAAGCAGTTACGCTGCAGAGACTGCTCACAGAGAGAACTTGCGGAAAGTAAATTTTTTCTTTATTTTGTAAATATCGTGAATAATAAGTATATAAGAGTGGCGTTATTGTGCGAAATTTCTCTCCTGCTGGATGTGGTCATTTTAGCAATAACCGTTTAGCGCGCTTGACATTACAACTGGGAAACTTTGCATCCTTAACACATTACTTAATTTTAGTAGTCTTCATTATATAATCAAATAGATAATGCGATTATTTTCAAAGAGAGTTCTCCTTCTAAGAAATTCTCTTCTCAAGGCAGGTCGAAGAAACAGAATCCCTCAAGGGCTTATTTCCCTCTTTTTCAGGGTGTCCGAAAAGTTCCTACAAGGGTATGATCGACTCGTACTCGGCACTGCCGGTATCATTTTGGGAGCGATCTTTTAAAGATTAGCCCTACTTTCTACTTAGGCTTTCTTTTTTTAATTATAAAATTTGATTCATTTTTCGTCATTTCACGCCAAATTTAAAAAAAAGAGATATTTTGTCAGTTGGCCTATTTTGTTTTTGAATAAGTTGCCCAGCAATAATCTTAATCAGCTGAAACTTGATAGATATAATCTGAAGATGTTGGGGTGTTGTTTATAAAATAATTATTAAATTTGGTCATGGTGTTGTAAAGATATGATCAATCAAACATAAGTATTCATTTTTAATCCCGTCACCTTACCGTCAAGCGTCGCAGGCAATATTCCCTCAAAAGAGTATTCAGTTTGGTAAATCATGTCTCTACAACGCCATGGCTGAATCCAATAAATCTTTTTTCAGACAATACCCCGATGTCTGCATATTATTTTTGCTAAGTTTCAATTCAGTTGAACTAATCTGGACCAAGTTATTTAAAAACCAAATTGTGTCATTACTTTTTAGTCACACTGTTCGTGCAAAATCTCGCATTTCTTAAAATTGACCTAAAATGGCGAAATTGAATCAATTTTAAAGATTGAAAAATGAAAATCTATATTTGAAGTAGGGCTATCTTTTAAATAATATCCCTTCCAGAATGATGCCCGCAGTGCCGAGCACGAGTCAAACAAACCCTTGTAGAAATTTTTTGGACACCCTGTAAAGTGCATATTTTTTCCCATATCAAACCAATTTTCATGCAGACCTTTCTCAAGTCTACTCCTGAAGTAGCAAATTATCAAGGTCTTTTCGTGATAAGCCATATGGTAGATGATTAAAGGCAATAAAGAAAAGTTAATCGACTAAATCTTAATTTCTCTCTTGCATGTGGTACATTCGAAACCGGACAAGTCTACATCGACCATGCGCGAAAAATTTGTGCTCTTATCCGCTTTTGACTATATCAATTTATCAAACTGTTAATGTCTCAGTTAAATTCAGTTTCTAATGCGGCGATATGACCTTAAAATTCAGGCGCTGGTGGACGTGTCGAAGGCATTAATAGCCGTACGTGATTTACTGTCGTTGATCTCATCTGCGTAAGTAGTTGTTAATTTTTGCCACTGCTTTTTAGAATGAAGACGCACTAAACCACAAAATGTATTGACCTATTAAGCCAATCATCACAAACTCACAGTTTGGTTTAAAAGTTTAGGATTACTGCTTGAGCATAAGCGAATGCCCAGGCCTTCGAAAAATGCGGATAATTTTTGGCCGTTTGGGATGATCGTGAATCTCGCACCGAAATCTTATCGATCGCTGAACCGTTCTAAATCAAAAGCTTGTTCTTACTCTCTTGCTGAACTTTTTCAATAATTATTTTAAATTGATTACACTGGTATCATACTTTTCTCTCTAAATATCGAGGCCTTTAACAAGGATTGCGAGATTTATTCTCTTTGAGGATGGAAAGAACCAAATTTCGGTGATAAGGAAGTTTGAAGTTGGGATTTCGAAGTAGAAAACGATGCATATAAGGGGGCAGGAAAGAGACGAAATTTCATTAATCAAATATTAGTATGAAAGATTTTCAGAGTTTGATCTTTAATTAATTACTCTTCACGCAATAAAAAAGATGTCGAATATATTTTGAAAATAGGCGGAGTATTGCTCATGAAATTATTATTAAGCTTGCATTTGCATTAAGTCCGAGGAATTGTAAGAAGCGACGGACTGAGGAAAACTGATCGACCGTAGCATTGGCCATAATTATAATTGCGACATATGAAATCTGAAAGTGTGGAAGGAACTCTACATACATTTATCATTATTCCTCTAAATCCTGTCCTTTTTTGCGTAATGAAATAAAGATTTTCTTGAAGATTTTGGATGCTTAATGCATGTATAATAGAACTGATGTGCATGTCTGATATTCATATGACAACCCTCGTTTATTTTTCTATATTTATTATGTACCAATGGTACATGCGTAACATTCCGTCAACTAAAATCTCATAATCTCTCAAAATTCTTGAGCATTAAATGGTCCCCAACTCATTCACTCTGGTATCTTCAATATACTTTTTTAGGTTAGAGAAAATGAACTATTCAAGTGAAGACAAATATTATGTGCTCAGTTACAATAATTATGCAACCATTTTATATCAAAGGTTTGCGCAGAACAGTACTATTCGCAAGATGATCCAGTGTTTTGACGATACTTCTAGTTCCCTCAACTCTTTTTTAGTAAGTACCGATTACAAGTCTGTTATATTATAACTTTGAAGAAAGTAAATCCTAATTGGTTAAATTTTGATTAAAGAGATAAATAATTCTTATCGTTTTCCTAGCTGCGAAAGTCTTCTCTAATAAAGTGTTATGAAGTATACTGAAGTTTGAGGTACTGCGCAGTTGTTCGCTAATATTTCAGTCATCAAACAGAGTCTTCCAACTGTCGGAAAACGATGCGACCCGGACCATATGGTACAAAGAGTTCACAAAATTGATCGACAGTCAATTGCACGTCTATCGCAATGGTCCTGACTACCATAAGTAAGATGAAGCCTAGAACTGCTTTATAATTCAAAGTTCAACACTGCCTCCAAAAAAAGCATTGAAAAGATTCATTCATAATAGAGCATATGAACATTGGAAAGTTATCATTGGCTAAAAGTATAATGAAAATGTTTATTACGAAAGAAAAACATTTATATAGTCAAACGTGCATTAAACATGTATCATTCAGGGCGAGTCTCGCGGAGATCAACGTATTCTTTCGCTCGTTTCGACGAAGAACAGTTGAGGAGCAAGAGGCGTACAACATGTGGAATATGCTTAGTAAGTGGAATTTTTCCTATTCGAATGCCAACTATTGCACTATATTAATTTAATTTCCAGGTGACATCGGAGGTGCGTTGGGATTGTGGCTGGGTGCGACAGTGCTCACTTTGTATGAACTAATCATATTAAGTCTTTCGCCTAAAATTGTGCTGGCAAGGCCAAAAGACGCCGTTGTAGCGAACAGAAAACGAAGACGAAGCATTTAAACCCCTCTGCTTGATGAAAATGTTCCACCTGCTGCTTACTGTATTCTGAACGTAATAACCATGGCCCGACAACGTTCAATAAACCGAAACTTTTTACTCTCTGCAACGGAAGCCGTGTTATTCGCTATTTATTCTATTTATGTTGAACACTACTGAGTACGAACAATGTCAGTGACAAACACAAAACACAGAGAACAACGAATGATGGATCTCATTTTTTTCATTACCTGATCAGCGAATGATCATTATTTGAGATACTAATCAGTGAAGTTAGGTCCAGAAGATCTTGACATTAATCAGTTTCCTACCCGTTTTGTACTTTTGCACGGTTGTGACTCAAGCTGTAATATAGCATCAATTCAGAAATTTTTATGAGCTAGTGCAAAGGTTGATCGATCGTTAACTGCGTTCACTTCCTGATTTCGAAAATTACTTGTCATTAAAGTATCGTATCGTGGAGGTGACTCGACTGTGGTAATGTTTCCTGAAGTGTCAATAGCTATGTGATTGAAAGGGTTCAAGTTTTTAGCTTTTAACCTGATCGTATACGGGCCTCCAATTCTTTGATACGCTCCTCGGCTTCGATTGCGCGCACTTGCAGCTCACTTACTTGGCATATCTGGTCAATTCGACTTTCTTCTTTCTCTCCCCAATATTTACATCGAAGAATACTTGAGATGATACCAATCACTATCACTCTAAAATAAACTTTTAATTGCAGAAAACAATTTATGCTGTACATTTTGCGTTTTCAAGTAACAACAAAAATTTAAAATGAATATTTGAATGCTTTTGAAAACGTTTATGGTTAAAAATTTGCACATCTTTTTGACAGCAAAGATCATTGATACCAAAGCAATAAATTTTACGTAACAGAGGGATGTGGGCAGACGATCCCTCTCAAAGTCGTTAAAACTGTCGATCAACCATTTTGATCAAACATTCGATTTCTTTCCTTGCCTGTTATAAAATAAGCAAACTCGAAATTCGAATAAATAATCAATTTAATTTATTTTCGCTGAAAAACGCTTTGTGTCCTAAAATAGACTATACAATGAAATAAGTCTTTAGACTGTGGTTAAATCAGCTTCTTGTAATTAAACTTTGATAGTTTTATTTGATTTTCTGCTTCATTTCCATATTTACTATAACAATATCATCATTTTGTCATTGTGATCTTCATTTTATTTTATTTCTAAGCTTAATGAATATTTTTTGAAGTATGGCAAATTTTGAGAATAGTGTAGGTTAAGTTCCTCATAGTCTCATTAGGTCTATTGTAGAATATTCTTAGTGTATAACGTCAATCACTGACACTGCCATTAACATATACACCATCGTCATTTCGCCTGCATTCAGAGCCATACTTGCTGACGACTGTTCAAAGCGGATAGATGTTGCGAAAATCTAAAAATAATTTCAAAGGAAACGCTGAGCGTTCGACTTAAACGCGATATTTAATATAAGTTGATGCTGAAAGAATTGCTTTTTCAAAAATCGTAGCACGACACGCGCGCCAGCCAATGGAAGGAACAGTATAGGTACCACTTACTAATTCCTTATATATAATAGAATAGGCTCAAATATTGCACATGAGATCGTGTTCATCCTACCATACGTTGACAGATACCGAAAAGCAGTTGCACACTTTACACTCTGACACTGGCTGTATCATCCGTACAGCCAAGCTAGACATGAATGTAGATAGCGTAACTTGGGAAGGGTACGAAATTTAGCGCCTCGCAGTAGTTTCAACCTCAGTCTGAGCTGGCGATAAGTAAAACCACCCATTATAATGTGGCGCCTTGATTGTAGAATGCTAAGAGCTGCATTCAAAAGATTCTAATCACCAGCAGCTCGATTTCGGCGCGATATAAAAGGAACGGTTGACATTTGAAGCCACGCAGAGATAATCAGCAGTTCAGAGAATTGCTCTACTCATTAGTATTTCACATATTTTCTCTAAGTTTCATATAGATCTATCATGAAACTAAATCAATTACTTTGTCGAGTAGTACTGGGGCAATTATAATTTTAGTTCAATATGGCACCTGTGGTAACTCTAAACTCAATTAGAAGACGGGGGACTTATTGTGAAACAGCTCGTCCGTAATAGCTTATTGAAATCAATGTGCGCTCGTGTTAATACAATATCGTACGAAAACTTATATCAGTCGGTGACATATTCGACTTTGTGTCAGACAATAGCTTTTGTTTATCATGAATCTATCTTAAACCTTTTGTATGCGCCTTGCTGGAACAATTCAAAGAAAGGAACAATTGCGCCCATAATTACCTGTTCTAACAGTTGATCATCGCTAAAGGTGATCATTCGGAGGAATAATGCCTTTAACCTTTCTTCCTTCTTTAGGCTGAGCAAATTAAAAATGAGCTCTTGGATTATTTCTATGCTTTCGTTAACAGTTTCCTAATCGATAGTTTTAGTGCTTAATCTTGCTATTTTTTAGCATTTTCAAATACAGTTTTAACTTATTTTTGGCGATCAGAAGTCGATTGAGTGTCAAATAGGGCCCAGAACAGATCATTAACGTATAAATAATTTAGAGCAAAATTAGGTTTAAACTTTTACTGCGATGGAATGCAGCGTTATGAACCTGTAGGAAGTGGCAAATCTTGAAAGTTATAACAGTAGGACAGAGGCGGGTTTGCGAGGTAATAGTTTTGGGGCTATGTGAGAAAAGATTTGCATATGGCATTATGTCACTTAAATCATCAGCAGGATCACGGTGCGTACACCCGCCGAAAATACATGTGCAGTACATGTACACTCTCCCTCTACTCATCAAGCAAATGTCTCGTGTCGTGCAGGAATGTGCTGTGAGGTTGGAGCTATATTTCTTGGGTCTAACATCGCTGTTCCTGAGTATCTTGTGGTAGCACAAAGTGATCATTCAGTTAATTGCTATCAAGAACCGGGAACTCGAAATAATAGATCATGAGAACATAAAGTTTTTTAGTCAATGTGAAATTTCGTAGAGTATTGCGCTCATGCAACACCTAATAATTACTTAGTATTTTTACTTTAAAATGTTATTGTACGCTTACTTTTCTTTTATATAATGCTCTGGGAAGTAACTATTTCCTGTCCTTTGTTCGGCTTACGGTGTTGCAAGCTATGGAGAACCGAACTGAAGAGACGATTTCTTAAACAGGTGAAATAATGCATAAATTGAACTTACAATTAATGATAATAAATTCTTGCTAAAGGGGTGCTCTAATGTTATTTTATCAATGTAGCCAATTACAGTAAATGTTCTGCAGGTTGATTAACAAACTGACAGTAATATTCCATTTTTTGATGCATGGAGAAGAAATTTGATAGTTAAAAGTCAAACGATAATTGCAATCGCTTACTGGCCGCTTCATTTCGTACATCTGAGTGGGCGAGCACCGTAACGCGATCGCTAAATGGCTCAAATTGGCTACTGGCAACATTTTGGCTTTCATGCAGTTATCCTATTACAATCAATACAATGTCCATAACGATAAAGCGAGTTAAAGCCACATGGGTCATTCGTTGTCTTCAACCGATTACAATTGCTTTTTTACGTTTAATCAATAGTGTTCAAGAAACCGTAAGTCAACTCGTTCTCGAAAATAGTGGCAACCAAGCCAAATCAGTGTTCATTCATACATGTTTCCATTGTCACAGCGCAAAAGTTCAAATTAAAGGAATACTAAGTATAGAGATTGCCATGAACATAGGGGCTGGAGAGTATGGGAAGCGTATACATCCCATCCTAAAAGACTCTGAGCGGTGACATTGATAAATTTTTCTCGCTCACTAGGAAAAAAGGTAGTGCTAGATAAAAGTAATTAGTTTGATAAAGGATCGTCGATTTGGATTGTGAACGGCCGAGGATGTTGCCCAGAACGAGCTGAGTATATCCCCAAAGTCAAAACCCCTGTCGCCACAAAAACGACAGAGTGGTGAGATGTATTTGGTGGTTCAGTGGTATATATTGGGTTTGCTTGGTGACGATGAGGAGACGAATCTTTTCTTCGTTTTATTCCAATAACTCCTTGCAGTCTTACACAAGCAAACTATTCACAATGATCCAACTAACAACAGTCCCACAAACGCTAGCCACAGTCCGCAGGGTAGTACATAGAAGGATGAATATTGGTTTCATCGAGAAGTATATATAGTGATATTGCGATGTATGGTGTTTAAGATAAGTAGATATCTTGACTTGCTGACGCTCTTGATGCTACCGCATCAGTAAACGCGCGGAACATGATAATACTAATGTAAATACGTATGCTCCCATTAATTAGTACGATACAACTAGGAGCGCGCTATCATTCAGGGTCATGAACCCTGCTGAGTAAATAGATGTCCCGACTGGTAGCGATAGCTGATCAGACGGAAAAATAGAATATACTCGCGATTACCGTAACGTTCGCGACAACCCCTGCTCATGTCTGGATCGCCGCCAAGAATAAAAATATGTGCAATGCTGTTTTTGATCTACATGTATTCGCTTAAGTGACCAGCAGGGACCACTTTTGAGCGACGCGAGTCAACCTATAGACTTCTTGCGTTGACATGCATCGAGCAAAGCGGCTCGTTCAAGAAGTCAGAATCATAAAATGCTAAGCAATGATGGAGGAATCATTGGGTTATCATTATTAACATTAAATTATTTATATCCATCGCCCATACTATACATCTTTCAGAAGGTTTCTGCGATTCATCATGCATGGTTATCTTTCTGTCTGTGTGCATCTCTTGGCTATTATGATTATTGTGTTCAGCTCGGTAAGCAAAAGTTTTTTTGAACTGGTAGTTGATTGTTACAGGCATATTATTAATAGACTAAAATCTTGAATAATAAGGCTACATACTGTATGTTCTATTAAAAAATTTAGACTTAATTTTTTTCTAGCAAACCAAGCAAGAATTTGAACTTTTAGAGGTGTAAATCGAATGTACTGCTTTTGATCATAACTCACGGCGCTGTTACAGGATGACCTATAATCAAAATGAAGTACTGAATACAATATTTTCTAATCGTCCTGTAGAACGCCAGATTAAATTTCCCCACTTTACAATCCCTCTTGCCGCAAGAGCACGCTATATATGCTTGCAGCAGCTCTCTTTCATTTTATTTAACCCTTATTACAGTATTCGATCGCGGAAGGGACTGACGACGATGATAAGCCGATCTGCTATTCCCACGAACCGTGTCGGTTCGTTATGCAATCGAGGCTACTGGGACGAGTTCCGACTCGCAAAATCTCCACTTGGTGAGTAAGAAAAGTAATGAAAAGTTTGTTTCAAATTTATTAAATGTGCCGATTTTAATTAAAAATTAAAACTCATTAATCAAATTAAAAAGAACTGTGAATGGAAAATATGACAGAAGTTGAATGAAATAGCAGAATAAGAATTCTTGTCGTGTTTCGGTCGATAGGGGAAGTGCAATGTTTTGCTATCGAAGCAGGTAGCTTAAGTTTTGATCCGGTCGGCTTCACCTTCTTCATATGACTATTATTTGAGGTGCAAATGCGACTATCGAATGGTCTGCGCCTCCAGTCATTACGACAATGTAAAGAGAGCGACTGTACTCAAATGCCAGGAGCCCAAAGACGTGCAGCAAAGAAGAGAAAAGAAGGAAGCCGAATCCGCCGTATTCCTCAAATACTTATTCGCATGGCCGCAGTCAAAATATCAAAGAAGCGATGCGATAGAGCAATAGACTGTTTGACTAAGCAACCAATATCTGATTGAAAGACTTCTTTGCATTTAGTCATATTGTTGCATGGTAGATGCTTTAACGTGCACTTAATCAGATACAGTGTGAAGAGTCATAGGATGCAATGAAGTCGAGATAGATATCAATGATAGAGAAAAACTTTCCAATCATCCTCAGTTTTCATCATTTGCAATGAAAGCCTAATTCTTCCTGTTCTTCATACAGTGCACTCTTCACTGAGACTTCAAGAATGTGTAGGATACATTCAAACTCCATAAATAATGCAAGAGTTAGGATTCTATTGGAAGCATTTCAGCGCTGCATCATTAGCGTCGCTCCCAGCCTCTACGCACAAATGTAGACCTATGTTATACTAGCTGACGAACGTCCTTTGGTTGAAAAACCCGCGATATCGATGATGTGCACATCTATGCTAGACGCGCGCTACCAACGGCTCTTCAGCGTTGGGTTTAGGCGTAAGCTGCGTTTATGGCAAATGCTCCTTGCGCTAGCGGGGCTCTTACGCGTGGCACGCAGCTGAAACTTCTCTTCGTACTTTGCTATTATATTCATGTGTCAGTTTGCTTGCTATCATTAAGTATTATAGATTAAAACTGGTTGATATAACATTCAGAAGTGCTGTGAGAAAGAAGCTGTGTACATATTCCTCAATTACAGTTTTCGGACAATCGTAATTATTCCTGCGCAAGATGGCTGCTGCACTTTTAAGAACACTCCTTCTCTTGTTCACGATTCAAACGTGCTGCTGTTCTCGTATTTTATTCGCCATGATGTGTCAAGGTCGAAGCCACTCTCTCAGCGCGCTTCCATTCGCCGATGCTCTTGTTGAGCGTGGCCATGATGTTACTTTTTACTTTGAAGTGCAAGCGCCGGAAACTTTGCCGTTGGGCAACGGCGTCAAACAGGCGCTACTTCATCTTGACAGCAATCAAGCACAGCTGGTCGAAGAATGGAAAGCGTTTCAGGTAGGATGTCAGTTACTATTTGCTATAAAACCTTTCACGGAAACGCTCAGTGAGTGAAAGACTCAAAAATTTAACAAACGAAGATCAACTCGTTTAAGAATGAATTCTAATGGGATGCGGTGCTTATGTAATTTCCAAGATAATTGCAAGAGGCAGTCATAATGGGGCTCGAATAGCTGCTTTAATGTCGGTAAGGTTGTGGGCAGCGAAAAGGTATGTTTTGCAAATAAAAGTCCCGGGACTTTTAACGGGAAACACTGGTCAAGCATACTGTACTCATCTGCCATACATATCCAGCGTTTTTCTCGATGTGAAATCCAAGTCATTATTTTATTTCCAGGATTTTATCTGGAATATTCGCTACGATGGCATAACTCTGTTACAACCATATCAAGCGTGCGCAAATTCTTTCAACGACGCCCTGATTAGCAAGGCGGATCAGTATTGGGCTACCGCGAATCAGACATGGGATCTAATTTTCGTCGACGGGCTCTTCGCATCATCAGCGTACGCGATGGCCTTACTGAATCGCCACAAGACGCCTTACATCACTTTTCAAACTACGGAATTGCTCGACAATCACGTTTATTCGCTGGCGTTGTCCAGGTGGTATAGTTCGACGAGGCCAATGCTCGTCCCCTTCGACTTCAGTATCAACAACTTTTTCCATCGATTGCAGCACTGCTACGAATCCATGAAGGTCTTTGTCACAGTTCAATTTTTTGGAGAAAGAATTGTTCAAGGTAAGACAAAATTATTCAAATATATATGATAACGATTTGACGAAACTTTTAAAAATTATTGTGAGTATTGTAATAATAGCTAGCTTTACTGCTTTTCGATATCCTGCGTCAAAATGTTTGTCGCTCATGTCGGAGAGGAGATAATCTTTGCGCATCATATCTCGCTCCTTTCTCATTCATACGTTGTCATACGCATCACTTATTGGCGTGTCATCGACGGAGCATCATTACTATTGCTCCATTTCATAGGACTACCGTAACCGCTATCGCAAAATGTGACAAATACGAAGAATGAATCGGATTAACTTTCGCTCTTCTACACGTGCCATGCTATAATACTATATCTCTTATTGTACGCTTTAAGATGCTGTCAGCAAAGCTGGAGTGACCGACTTTTCGTGGGACGTTCTGATGAATTCGGCCGCCATGACATTATCCGACTATGTGGATGGATGGATGTTTGCACAATCGGTTGCCAACGATTTCATCAAAATCGGCGCTCATTGTCCTGCAGCTGTAGATCAGCTAACGGATTCGTCGCTCAATGCTTTTGTCAACGACGAAACATCAAAAGGAACAATTCTGATAGCTTTTGGCACATTTGCTCAATGGAATTTTGCTTCGGATGCCCTCAAGAGAGCTTTCGTCGAAGCATTCAACAGCCTGCCCGGTATAGCCTCTCCTATTGAGCTAAAGAACAGAGATAATGGACAGATCTCATACACTTAAAAAATGTAGAAAAAGGGGAATGGCACCAAAACAGCCTGTCAGATGTTCCACGCGCATGCTTGCATTTGATACAATGTACACGTTGAGAGTTTGAGCAAATTTCCCTCTCGAACATTAACATGAATACGATACGGGTACGTCAAAATTTTGACGGCCGTTCCTTAAAAAAGTTGTCTATTAGTGTAATGAAAATTCTTCGGATTAAGTGGGGGATAGCCCCCAGAGCCAGGCTCGTGCACGTGTCTAATCTACCTCATCACTTACTCATATTTTAGCTGCAATCTGATAGAATTACAGTGGCCGTCCAAGATTTGAAAACTGTCACAAGTCAAGTTTAAATTATCTTTTATAATCTGTTTATTTCAGATTATCGAATTATATGGGTATTCGGAAAGGGAACAAGACCGACAGACCTTAAAAGCCATGTGAAGCTTGTTGATTGGGCGCCACAAAAGGCCATTCTTCAGCACAAAACCACAAAGTTGTTTATTAGTCATGGCGGTTTGAAAGGATTCAAGGAATCGCTCTGCTCGGAAACACCCATGATTATAATGCCGATGTTTGGAGAGCAGGCGGGTAATGCCATCTTGGGTAATCGAATTGGTTTTGCTGAAATAGTCAGCAAATATACAGCTGACGGAAAATCGTTGAGCGAGCTTATTCGTCGCATGCTGACAAGCACGAAATATCAAGAAGTTGTGAGCAAGACAAAGAAAATGTTTCTCGACAGAATTATGCCCTCGCTCGATTTGGGTGGTTTCTGGGCGGAGAGAATTATTCGGCTCAGTAAAATTTCTACTCACAATCGACGAAAGATATTTTTTAAAATTCATGGAATTGAGTTGTTTGCCTTTCAGTCATTCTTTGTCGATATATTTGCCTTAGTGATGTTGGCTGTGCTTTTAGTGAAATAAATTAGTACATGCTAGGTATGTATTTAAATCAATTGTGATAGACTACTTGAACCACATGTTTGACTAAAAATGCGGAGGTCGAGATATCTAAAGACAAAGCAAGAGCAGTTTCATCAAACAAAATACAAGACGAGAAAGCTTATCAAGCTTAACCCACAGGCACTCCGTCCCACTGCGTGTTCGAGAGACTAAAATAATTTTTTGCAACTTATCCTCAACATTCTCATTCTTATAATTGCTTCTTCAAATTTGCTAGTATTTAGCAAAAGCGCTCGCAACTTTCATTCTTCGGAGGCAAAAGGTTCGGATCCCTTGCGCATAACATATCACTCCCACATCCATAGCTGAGGTTAACGGTATTGGTTAGCGAAGAGCGTTTTTTAGTTTTTATAAGGCTTAATGCCAAATGCCACTTTGGCAGATGTTAGGATTTCTCAATTGGAATGCTCTCGAAAACACAATTACGTTAGATGCAAACACTGAGTTCATTTTTATCGACTTCTTCAATGAACAGGATAATCGGCGTTCGTTTATTCCTTAACTAATCGCCTATCAGCGTTTTCTGTTCTACGGATTCATATTAAATGCTCTCATTGTTGACTATGCTCTTCATATGAAACAAAAAGGGAGAATTCATCTGTCACACCAATTTCAAAACCATGCTTTCTTTCAACAGTTTCTTATGACTCCCTTTCAAGAATCGCTGAAATAATGCAGAATTGCATTTGCCAATAACAGTGTAATACGTCCCGAACCAGCTCATGGTGAAAATTGCTGAACCTGAGGTTGTATTGTAATGCATTATCAGCGTCAGTTTCCTGACAGTGTTTCTTGTTCTGTCTAAACTGCATGGGCAAAAACTGATAACGGAAACCTTATTAAATATTCATTTTGGGAACTGTTTCAATGACACCTTTTTAGCGAAAAAAATTTGCTCAAATGCGGAGTCAACGTACAAATATATTTAATAATGCGCGCTAACTAGTTTTAATGCATTAACCTCATCGGGCAGCTATCTTGTTGAATTTTGTGTTGCTGTCATGGCAAGCAATTAACGAGCCAACTAACTTGCATAGCGTCCAACCATTTTCTTAATACGCCATTGATTCATTTCTAATATAGCGCGTTAAGATATGAGTCATTCTCGACACCCAGCGTATTCTATTGTATGTGGGAGACTGTTATCAGTATCTTTCGAGCGTTAGCGTAGCGTGCAGAATATTAGGAAATTACCCCCTGGGCGTTGGCCGGCAATAGCGCTGGACTGAGAGAAGATGTCATTAGTTTGTTTAAATACGCACTGCTCTGACCATCTGTCACTGAGAAGCCGATTCGGTCAATTTTACACTAAAAAGCTGAAATGAATATTCATTATAACATGACGCTTAAATTTTGCGCGTTCACTCGTAGGAGCTGGGATGAAATATTTTATTTAGTCCATGTGTAATTTACGCGATGCTTTAAAAAATTAAAAATGCCCACAGTTTAGATATTTTTATTGCAAAATGCTGCTTTAGTGCAATTTACATTCATTTCGTTTACGACTGGAAGATCAAACCACTTCGAGTTTTGATAACTCTTTTGGAATCAGTTCAAGCCTTATAATAATATTTGCTGCTACTCATTCCTGAATCATTTAGCTGAAACCTTGAAAGTTTTTTCAGTCTCAGTTCAGCGAGACTGCAACTATAGACGAAAAAGCAGTCCGCATACCACATCTTTGTTTCAGGGCGTTTCAATTGCAAACGTTTTGATAGCTCGCTCTTGGCACGAAGTAAGACAACTGTGTCGCTTTTCTGTTTTAGATTAATTAAGAAATGGTTTGCATGGCAGACTGCTGAGGGCATAGTAGCAGTACCATGTTAACGTACTTCAAACTTCCACATCCCTTTCATCGTATCAGACTTGACCTTGCTTAAAAACCCTATCCGTGGTTATTTCCAGAAGTGAGATGGGTGGCTTACTGGCAAAAGCAACGGCAGACACGAACGTTGATGTCGACATCTGGATCAAAATATTCATTGCCATAACCATTGCAATGACAACTGTAATGGTGTGCATTTGTCTCTGTTGTTGCTGCAACAAAAAAAATTGCAATGGATGTAATCATACATGTATCTTGGGGAGGAGTCGAAGAAGCGCCTATAGCTCCGTATTGAATGTCGGTCTAAGCGATATGCCTGCTGCAAGACCTCCGCATCAAGTAGGAATGCTCAGACGATGGAAGTCAATGGCAAGCCCGGATGGCCACAATCTCGGCCGTAGCACGCGAACAACTACCACAACTACTCATACCATTTCTCAAAGCGAAATCGGCAGAGCAGTACATATTATATGAAGAAGATCAAATAATGGTGCGGACATACGACATTGTAAATATCCTTTCGTCTTTTTGATACTCTGATGGACTGCTCTATACCTGTAAAAAGGACAAAATTTTTCGTTCAAAAGAACTGTAATATAACATTGCATTCATCGTGTTACTTCCGCTTGATGCTGTAAAGTGCGCTTCGCTAACTTTGATAAAGCACGATATGTTACGAGTTTGGTGAGTCTTGTTCACGTGAATACAATCAAAAAGTAGAGAGACGGCAGAGAGGAGCAGTCTCTGAAAATCAGCTGGCTGATAAATGTTAGAAAGTGCCTTAAGTTCATTATATTATTCTTTGGCTTAGAGGCAGGAGCAGAAGTGGGTGTGGGGGTGCGGGCTCTTCGAGTCGGTCCATCCCTTTGTTCTTCTTAACCTGAATGCTAATATAGGGATATTTTATCTCTAGGCGCATATTCATCTCACAATTATTCACATGATACAAACCCAACACTTCATAAATTCATACTATTATGCAAGGTTCACACCGAGCAACAAGACGATATAAGTTTGAAAGCTAGATACGCGTAAAAGAAAACTGATTCACCAAATATTTATAAGTGAAAATCGATCGTTTTATGCTAATTGTACTCGAGGTGAGTTAACGTCGAGCGTGGGTGCGTTGATGACTAGACATTGAGCAAACACGGGGTGACGACTGGCGGCGCTGCTACGCCGAACAATTTCCATATTGTTCGAACGCTACCTGGCGCACTACGACTACAGCTGTTTCAGTTGAGCAAGTTCAAATATTCTGTGCCCTTCTTCTTATATCATATACAGTGTGGACTGTCATGAATTCTTTTGTCCATAACCTGTTGCAGGGTCACTTTCATAGAGTCAACCTTAGATACTAAAGTTGATCAGCTTCTTTTCACGTCGAAGTGCTAAAATTTATGATATTAGCAACGATGGTGAGAGACATTTACTTAGGAATAACTGACCCAGTGGTTTTTTAGCCTATGTCATGACGTAAATGGTTCGGCGATAAATGGGCGTAAGTACGTAACCACTAAAGAGAGATATAATGTGAGATTTTGTCAGTGTGCGGCGACACACTGATGCGCTAGGTTTCAACTTTGCCAGTATGATGGGTTTGAGTGCGAGAAACTTCGTCTAGCACCATAGTAACACAAATCATCAGACCATCTTTAAACTTCAAAACAACGCTTCTCATCAAAAATATTTTCATGATAGCGTCTTATTAGGCTGCATGACATCTGTGCTTTAATAGGACATGCTTTATGATGAAATGCTCATCGTGTGCTATAATCATGTAGAAGTAAAAAGTTAGGGCCGAAAAAAACGTGTTAGTTTGAAAGCATAAACACCGCCTAAGCTTTCTATTTAGAGTGCTGCGTCAACAGCTCGTTCTACTTTAAAAGCGTGACTGCTTTGAAAAAAAATGACGGGCTTTGAAAAATCACATAGCCGTCAGGTGTCGGCATGCATGTGCGAATGCGACGAAAACAGAAACGAGAAGAACTTTGGCGGCAAGCAAGAACGCGCACCGCTTGCACATCTCAAATCAGGTATGCACCATTTTGCTGAGGAAATTTGAAAATAAATGCACTATATTTCGTAGTGTTGCATAACTAGCGGAAAAGAGAAACTATCGCATTGATTTCAGTTTACCACTATGCTTATACATGCTTAGAGGCCGAGCTTAACACTAGAAAGTACCGAAACGGTGCAATCACGTATTCAAATGTCGATTCAGCACAATGAGATGTGGATGAATAACCTGCCAGAAATGAGATCACCTGTTAATCGCTCTTTCCACGCGTCAGTGCTCGCTCTCAAAATAGAATAATAGAGGTGCCGTGTTGATCCGACGGATAATAGAACGTTCCAGTGGATATTGATGGAAAGCGGCGCGATCCACAGTAAAAGGTGGATAATATCTGGCTGTTACTGAACGAAACTTGGCAGTTGTCAAAATTTCGTTCCTTAGGTTTTAGTTTTGTGCTTTGGTGTTTGCGCTGTCGAAAGAAGAGGCTGTTTTTTGTTTTTCGCACCGTAGGCGTGACTTCAGATAATCCCACATTATTGCATTAAATGTTTTAGCGCAATTTTTGCACACTGAGAAGTAGTGCATAAAATACGTCGGATAGTCGTTGTATTTATTTGTATAATCACAGTTTCTTTAGTTTATCCAATTAATTTGTTGGCGCGCCATAACGCAGATTCAGCCGAATTCCTCAGTTTCCTTTTACACGCATACGAGTTTGTTCAATAACTGATCCCCTTTGCTGTACATCCTTAAATTGTTTGTGGTCAAACAGAGCATATGACGGATCTAATATTCATTTAAAGGAGACTGCATTTGGCAGTCAGCTTAATGAGTTTGAACCTCTTGGAGAAAAGAGCTTTATTAGGCGATATTGAAATCTTCTATCACGTTATCGTACTTTGGCGAGAGCTTGAGAGTAATCGTGAAATTCCAACAGAGGATAAAATTCGATACGACTGAGCGAGTCGCACGGATTGCCACCTCGATCGGACTAGGATGATAATTATTGAGCGAAACTGGACGGAGAGAAGCCATTGTCCGAGCGCAGTATCACCCACACTGTTGTTTCCATGACGACGCCGTCGCGTCGGGGAAACGCTCCGCTTGCGCCGAATTCAGCCCGCCCATAGAGCCGATATAGCCTCTGTCTAGACGTCGGTTTGCCTACTTCCGACTATTAGTCGCATATTTGGCTGTGCCTGTCTCGGTAAATAATTAGCTTGTCTTATTAAGCAGGCGTATATTGTTCATCGTAAACTAAATATAAGTCTTGAACGCAACATCCCTTGAAGTATCGCTAGTGACTTTCTCACTTCGGATTGTTTTTCTTGCCCAACATAGTCGCCTGTAGGAGTGAAATCTTATTGGCTTTTTGACAAGACTGCTCATTTCTGAAGCTGGAGGGATAGCTAAAAGTGAGCCGACTAATCATAAGCCTGTTGATGAGCTGATTAAGAAATTAAGTTGATTGGCCTTGTTTTCGAGCAAAAATTCTAAAAATGCAGGCTGTGCGAACTAAGTATATATAGGGATATGGATAGTATGTAATTGTGCAAAATAGGAAGAGAAAACGTTAGGAATGGGCTATTTCTCGAAATAAGTCCAGGACTATTAGGGAATGAAGATAAGCAGTAGACTAAAGCTATCAGCTGTTCGTGAGCAAATAGCGTCAAAAACGGCTGCCCGAATACCAGACATTCCGATGGCGTGATTGTAGCATCCGTCATTCTCTACGCGTCAATAACGGAAACTGGAACTTGACAGAATTTCTCGCGACGCTATTGTTGACAACTGTTGACACGATGCTAGTAGGAGCCTCCTTGAAGCAGCTTTGCAATGACTCTTGTTTGCATCTGACTCAGTAGTCTGTGCATTGGTTGAGGGACCGAGGCGCGTGAAATGAGCCGCGATCAACGCCGACTCCTTTGTTGCACGATGCAGAAAGTTCAAGGATAATCAAGTCATTCTTGCCCTATCCGAGCAATGGTTGACAATTTCGGAACCTAATACAAATTTAAGCTACAGAAGTACAGTCGCATTTCTGCATTTTGATCACATATTCAGCAATTTCATCTAGCAATTTGAGAACTTACGTGCGCGTCAATACAGAAATTAAATCACATTTCTACATTCGCGTTAGTTTATCAAACTGACCCTAAAAGTTAACAAGTAATGAGCGCATAGTTGAATATTTGGGACACAGAAAGTGTATTTGGAGACAAAACGATGCGGTTCATTTCATAAACGTTCTTGTTTTATCCAAAGGTAGTTGAAAGGTTAGGGTAGTTATCTCACATTCTACGCTCAATAGTGGCTGCGCGCCGGTTGAAGAATGGGTACTGCAATTATTTTGAGGAAGCGTAATTGCATTCTTGGAAGAGCTCCAGAAAATGTCTGTTGAGTAATTTACGCATTCTTTCACTTTTCATGTAAAAGATGATTCAAATAAGGCTGTAGAGCGCAAGTACAATAGGAATAGATGTTTTCAAATCTATATGATGTCGGCCGCGCACGCCTCTTTGTTAAAAATTTCATTTTTGTGAACCTTTCAGGTCTTCCCTTTGCGGTCATAAAGTAGTATTCACATCTTATTTCAGTCGCTGAAAGTGAGCAACTTACGATTGAAATGGATACTTTTCGCCAAGGAGTGCGAGTGAATAACGATCTTACCAGAGAGCTCCTTGCCGAATTCTTCGCCACTGGTTTTCTCGTGGTAAGAACAATTTGAACGAATGAATATTCCAAATGAATATGAATGAAAATGCCTTAAAAAACAATTAGTCATGAGCTGTGGCTCGCAAATAAAAGGGTGCAATGGGCGAGACCGCTTCTGCTTCTGAGGTTCTCAGAGACATACATTCATGGTACCTTTCGAATAAGTTGGCACAATTTTCTCCCAGATACGAAAGAACATGTTTAGTGACCAAGGACGCCAGATGTCCTTTTTCAAGGCGAATGGAGAAGCATTATTGCTTCTCCACTCCCATCAAAATTGTGTACCCTGAGACAAAAGTCGCATCTGTCATACGTAAAGCCGTGTCTGCCAGTGGGCCTTTTAAGCGTCGCAGCATATTTTTCCTGATTTGAGGCTGCAAGTGAAATGAATGTTATCAGATACATCTTAATGCTGGAGTGCAAGTTTTATGAAATTATTAAATGCATAGCGCCGAAGACTAAGCATTGATAAATTCAGCCTCTTCACTCCCAAGAAGCTACAAAAACTAAATCTATTCAGCTTGCATTCAAAAAATGGTGCGGTATTTGACTCTATCAGCCGCGCAAGAGTGTGAAAAATCTTCCTTGTACGTCAAAAAAGATCAATCAACACATTTCTTGGTAGAGAAAAACGAGAATGTTTCTTTTAAACTATGATGAATAAAAAGCTGTATGCTTCGAGCTAATTTTCCGTAACTTTCAGCTGGTTGGCTGTGGCTCAATGGCCCAAAGCATACTAAGTAACGGCACAGTGAATGCTCCAATCAACGTTAATCTCTGCTGGGGCTTCGCCATAGCATTCGGCATCTACATAGCTCAGCACATATCAGGTCAGCAACCCTTTTCAAACGTCTTATCTAAGCAAGCGCTCAAAGATTCGAGCCGCAACCGTTGAACGAGCGACATATTCAGATGCAAATAGTATTTTCAATAGAAAAGTGCCCATTATCTTGTTTTTCGTCAGGAAGCGAGCGGATATAATAAGTTCGGTATGCGAAGCTAGGTTAAGTCATTTCAAGTAGCGCTTCATCTAAGCATAGAGAGGCATTAGGCAGGTGCAACTTGGATGTCATTATTGATATTTTTAGCATTTAATGCGCTGGTAAATTAGTTAATGAGTGAACGCGGCTTTTTATAGTACCTCAAAGCTAACAACATCTCACAATTTCAAAAATAAATAAATAAAAAGATCTCATAATTTAATACTTAAAAATTTCAACGTCCTAACATATCTTTCTGCTCTGGTGGGTGTGGATAGGGATAAGTGTGAAGAAATAGGTATAAGATGCTGTTATATCGAGTCCATTGCATAAATGGCCTTTACTTTAATATTAGCCACTGAATCATGAGACTTAATTTCATTGTAATCAAAAGAAAAAGCATTCAAAAGTTATTCGACTGATACCCCAACGTAGAATATGTATCGGAAGAAGATTTACATTTGAAAAATAAGATAAAATAGGATGTTTTTTGTACTTTTCACGCATCTATGATTGAAGTTGCAGGCGGTCACATAAATCCTGCCGTATCGACAATGTTTTGGAGTTTGGGAAAGTTGACTTCGATCCGCCTTCTCTTTTACATTCTCGCCCAAACAGCTGGTGCATTCGTCGGCGCCGCTGTCGTCTATATGACCTATTTCGGTGAGTTTCTTCTCTATTTCAATGTTGGCTGATGCAAATTTGCTGTTTACTAGAACGGTGGTCCTTATACAGAAATATATTTTCAAAAATTGCTCTCACCTACTCTTCAAGGGTTTTGGGATTGCTTAAAATAGTTCACGACAAAATATGTGACCTAGGCGGGATGCAGTGTTGAAAATCATTTTGATTTAGAAGATCCTGATTTATAAATGCATGCTTTTCTCATGTTGCTAATTAAGTAACCTTATTGTTTGCTTCTATCCCAATTCACTGCTTACCAAACATTTAATTAGTCCCACCACCATGAAGGTCATTAGCCCGTCCAATCGATTCATGCTTTGCCGCAAAACTTAAATATTCGATTCTCTGTTTGCATATGCGCGAATGGAAGACGCTTGCATTAAATATTTTAGTCCGACAATCAAAGATTCTGAAATATTCTGTTGTCGCAAAAATTTAGCATTAAAGTCTGGCTTAATGGAGTTTTTCAGATGCGCTTAACAAATTTGACGGAGGCGTTCGCTCAATCGACGGAAAGAATGCGACGGTTCAGATCTTCATTCCATTTCCCTCTCCATACCTGACAACCTTTGGAGGAATAATTGATGGGGTATGCTTACGTTTTTAATTGATAAGCTTTGATCAGTATGAGCGTAGGAAGCTAACAAAGCAGCCTTGCACTCTAAGACAGGGCTCCCTATAGATATGCTTTGAACGCTATCAAAATGTTGCAATCAGAAGGGCTCTGCCAACGACGGAAGGAAGTGATAGGAACAGACGGTTCGAAGTCGGGGCGATAACTTTGAGCGCTGCCTCTCTTGCAGCTAGTAGAGTTACTCCCAAGTTAATAAGTTCAATTTACAACAAACTTCTTGCAGATCGTGGCGACGGCGATCTTCTGCGGTTCGATCGCGACGATCGTCGACAGTCGAAATAAGATTCCGGCGCCAATGCAACCGCTGCTAATCGGCTTCGTCGTCGTGATGGTCGGCTCGAGCTACGGCATGAATGCTGGCGGGACCATCAACCCGGCGCGCGATCTCGGCCCACGCATATTCACCTGGTGTATCGGCTACGGCTGGAAAGTCTTCAGGTTGGTCCAGAAGCAACGGCTGGCAAAATATACGTGCCTCGAAGTTTTTGGGCCAAAATTTTTTGAGAGAGATGCGATATGTCCAAGGGACGCAATATGCGTTTGTTGGCTAGGGTAAATTCAAAGTAATTCGTTTGGCGGCCACTAATCCATACCTATCCAAGTATTTTATTTAATATTTCGTGAGAAACATCTTAGAGGAGAAGGCATAGCGAGAAGGTTCGAGCAGCATACTCTAAACTTGATCTGCTGTGACGTTGGCGTTTTTAGTTTCAACAATTACACATGGTTCTGGATTCCAATCGTTGCGCCCCTGATCGGATCTCTTGTTGGCGCCTGGCTGTACAAGCTATTCATTGGTTTCCACTGGCCGAAAGAAGGAATTCGTAACTTGGGAAATGGCCGCAAGAGGAAAGAAGACGACATTCTGCTCACCGACAGACCGAGAGAATTCAGCAACATCGCTTCTTGAGAAGTTGCGCCGAAAGAAGTGATTGATTGTGCCGATTTGGGAATGCGATAAGGTATACTGTGACTAGAGCTGACCAGTGGTTAAAATAGTTTGATTTGTGCAACAAAGGTGGGTTATAAGAAGAGGTTGGCATTATTTTAATGTAGCGGAAAGTGCATCATTTTTCAATTGTGATGAAGAATTTTTTGAAATGATCACTAAATACGAAGCAAAAATTATTGTTCAGTCGGGCGCTAGTGTGGCGGATGGCATTAGCCTTCCCCCACGTAGAGATCATAACAACCTCCGATGCCCCACCTCTGATGCGCAAGGATCCGTGCGTTGCGATATTTTAAAATGGTCCTCTTGCTTGTCAAATAGTCAGTTTCCGATCATTAATTCTCTTTACTATGGATCGTTATTATTGCTGTTATTGTTGCAGAAAGCGAGCAAAGGAGCAAAGGAATTTCCCCACTGTATTATTCTTTTTATCTATTTAGACTCGTTTATCCTTTGAACGTTTGTCGTTGTTCGTTTTATACCAATGATATTGATGAAAAATTTAAAAGGCAAGAGATTGAATGATCATTCATTTTTGACTCACTACTCAAGTTTTCAATCAAAATCGCTTGATCGCAAAAGTCACCAATTGGTTACTTTTCACTTTATTGTAGATTAAGCGTGAAAACAACGCGCAGAAATTGTTTGCTGAGGATGAGTAGCGTTTAGTAGTATGAACGAATAATGGCCAATATTTACTTCGTTCACATATATGAATTTACCTTTATGATAACTCATTTTGCGTTTTTTTAATTTTTTTATTGACTGCGGCAATGTTTGCTGCACTTGTGCAATATGCCAAATGATGTCGATGTAGAAAACTGTTAAATGTGTGCATCTCATTCTATTGTATAAGTCTTTAATTTCTTGTGGTGTGATTGGAGTGCAGCACAGTAAAGCATTCTCTAAATGCATTATTCCTGTCATGCACCTCAATAGCTGTTGCTAAATGCTTCATACATTGGTGCACTCTCATGCAGTGGCATGGTGTTCTTTCATTTCCGTTCTTGCGTTTATTTATTTATTTTTATGCTTTCAATGCGCTATCAACATTCCCCTTCATAATTGTTGCATTCAATAAACACTGATAACAAGCATTTTGAATTTCAATAATCAACCAATTGTCCCAACGCAATCAAAAGCAAAAGTGATTCTTATCCTAGTGAAAATTTCAACGTGAACAGAAACCAAAAATCATGCAGACTCCCGCAACTCATCGCATACGTATTATTCCGACTAGTCTTGCGTACGAGGAAACTCTTCATTGTACGCCATTGTTCAAAGTTGCATTTACTTTTACCCATCCTGCTCGACGATCTCGGCGGCGCAAGAATTAGACATTTATTTATAACGCTGTCAACGATTTCGTCTGGAAATGAAAAGATTCTTCTAAGACTGTAGTCGTTCAATTTTGGTTAACATATATGCTAAATTCAGAATCAGTTTAATAATCAGTAGCAAAATTGTTGACACTCGTCAAAATGGTTCATGCGGTACGAATGTACAAAGTTCTAAGATAACTGCTCGAGAAATGGAAGTGTTTGTCTCCTCTTCGGAACTGTTGAAGCTCTTTTGACGAGGAAACGACCGCATCGAATTTCTTCGGCTGATGCATGGATCGGTGGATGTTCGTCTTTTTTCGACAATTCCAAATCACGCGCAGAAATGTTACTTATGCTTCTCTCGCATTGCTGCAAAATGACGATTACATTTGTTACCCTGCTGAATAGTTATTAAAACTTTTAATGAACCTTAATTACAATCTGGAAACTGTCACAGTAGCGAAAAGTTTCACATAGATTCATGTATTTTAGCAAAAGGAGAAATATCGTGCTGATCTCACAAAGGAAACAACTGTCGTTGTCAAGACCTCTTCTTCTATGCTTCTTCTATTCTATCACTCTTAAGCTGACCTTAACGCACTATTATAAACTTTAATCTATTTTTTTTTGAATGAGAAATTATCCATCCATTTTTCACTGCATCCGTTTAATATGACGTATATTAATATGGGCGGATGAAAGCAAGCCAGCCATGAGGTTGAAAATTCAATTGACTAGAAAATTGACGAAAACTGCCTGCTTTGACAATTCAACATCATACATTATAGACACTGCATTATGCTAAATATCTTACCTCCAAAACGATTTGAACGCGAGCGCTGGTGATTGAGGCCGCTTCGAAGATGTGCGCTTCTTCTGCGGCGAGAGATTGTAATTTACTTTGATTGCTTGCAACGTCCTCGTTTTTCAGTAAAGCTTGAAGCCACTTAGAGTTTTCGCTAATTTTTTTGTCAAGAACCTGAGAAAAGAACATGTCAGATTGCAAAAGATTAATATCATTTAGATTATTAAAATGCTGAGGAAAGCAACTTTTCGAAGTGATTTTAGCATTGCATACTTTATCAGTAATTGCACGAAATATGCTTAAATCTCTTGGTTTATTTCGTCAAAAATATGACGGAATGGAAAAATGATACATCAAAAATATCTTACAATGGCACGCCGACCATATATAGTTTCGGGCTCATCTCTCCCTTTCATGCAATATTAACCGAAGATCGCCGCCAATTACCATAAATTTTTCCCAAACTCTGAGGTATGAAATTAAAAATCTGACTACATCATATTTACGCCCACTTTTGGTCGCATAATAGACTCTTATACTTATTCGAAATTTCAGCACCTTCTCTTTACCATCTCAATATTGATAAAAAGTTTTGCGAAATTGACAAAAGTGAATTTAAAAAATTCAAATCAGAACAAATTACTTGAAGGTTGGTTAGAGGGTAATTGAAATTATATATAATTTTAATTAACCGAGACCAACTCCTGAATGTCACGGCTAAAAGATGTCAAATTTTATCGCTTACGTCAATACTATCGTCGAAAGATTTCAGCGAAGCTCTGATTCTGTCGCTTTTTGCGTGTAAGCTAGCGGCGATGCGGTGAAACTTGGCGGCATTTGCCATTCCTTTTTGAACTGTTTTTGCGCATTGTTCTTCGACCGCTTTGTAAATCTCGGTATAACGCTTCACACTGTGATCATGATGATGATCGAGACAGCAGTCGGCACAAAGGTGATTCTATAAAACTGATCGTCATTATTGACGATAGAGCAACAAGTTTGCGTATGTATTTAGTGAAAATCATATTTGCGCGCGAGCAGAACGCATCCACAAGAAATACATAATTTATAGTTTCCTTTTCTTTTCTTTCACTACAATAAGTTTCAAAGGAAGGTATTACCAAACCGCCGTTTTCTTGCATAAACTGCTAATTAAGCGACTTTTTACAAATGCTAAATTATTTGTGCCATGATTTCGTCTGCTATTATTTCGCTAAGGCTAAACCTGTCGAGTATTTTTTAACCAAACTAATTGGAAAATACTATTGCTCTAACAAAAATTTCGTAACTATAGGTAGGATTTCGAGTTCAAATGTCGTCGTTTTTATTGAAATTTCAGTACGGTGTAATCCGATGATGTTGAAAAGTTAAAAAATTCACCACTCCGAATTCATACATAAAGCAGTGAGAACCAACCCATACCGTTCAGAAAATAGCAACTACACTTTTTTCCATGTTCCGGTAAAATTTAAGCCTTCTGCACAAGTTGGTAAGAGAGGTTTATGCCCTTCTGTATCGAAAAGCGCATGTCTGAATTATTGCATGACTATGTCGGTTTGCGTGGTTTTCTCTCAAATAAGCTCTGCTAACAAAATATTCGACATGACATACCAGCGTGCTTTCATTATCATGGATGCTGGTGGCACAAGTCAGACAGTGGCGCAACTTCTCCATATGAATCACAGAGCTGCATTCGATACAATTTTTCATATTGTTCATTTCTTCGTTGACGTCAGGACTTGAATCTGACAA